>OVBI01001635.1:0-30722 GCA_900406495.1 Sisymbrium altissimum
TGGAGGAATGGTTAGCATCAGGACCATAATATGAGCTGTAGTGTAACTTTCGTTATATAGTTTAATCTAAGAAACAAAGTCACAGACAATGTAAAACTGGGTTTTTTTTTTCTTGAATTAATTTAACATTTATTCAAAAAAAAAAAAAAACTAATTAGGTTCTGTGAAAGATAATAAAAATGAAGATGACTTACAATTGTTGGCTATTCTTTAGATTGATTAACTTATTTGGTGTAGCTCCAAACGTTAGATTACATACTCCAAAATCTTCTAATATGAAATGAAACCATTCTTCTTCTAAGACGTACCTACGATTTTTGCTATGTACAGATTCATTCGTTACAATTTGGAAGAAGCTGTCATTTGAGGTTCACCACTTGTTTTCTAATTTCCAACTATGAAATCGATCAATAGATTCATCAAAAGTTCCAACTATGTCCCAACCACACAAATCTTGAATTTTGAGTTTAATTTTGTAGATCTCGGCGTAGGCACAGTAGAATTGAAATTTCCTAGATCAGAAACGTTTTGACGAAGACTATTACTGAATCTTCCAAAACTATCTCTCCTGTTGTTTATCACCGGCGACTTGATTGGAGCTTATTTCATATATCGGCGATTAAGTTGGAGGATGGATAATATAAGTGATTTGTAATTTCGAAGGTTTGGATATTCCCGGCGGAATTTGATCGGAAAGCTTTTCAGCAGCGCCGCTTAGCCTTCTCCTAAAGTTCGACACGATGGAAGGAGAGATGAAGAACACTTTAATAGAACACGTGTTGTTCGCTTAATTATTAGTAATTGTCTATTGAGTCTCATCTCTTCTTTATTTTTTGTATTGGATTGTTAAGTCATTTCTACAAATTTGGCCCATAAAGCCTTAATCAATGAAAATTGGTTGATAAAAAAAAAATTTATTTATATAAATATAAAAAAATACATATATGTATAACGAATCATATGATGATGTTAATAAGAATATTAATAATAAATTGTGTATGTCTAAAATATTAAAATTATCATAGTAGGAAAATTATACTCAATAACAAAAAAAGAAACCTATATTAAACAATTAACCAAAATCATCCCTTATCTCTTTTTTTTTCTCTTCTTATTTCTCTCTACTTTTTTTTCTACAAAACTTTTTTTTTTGGTTACTGAGCAAAATCACCCATCATAATATATTTAGTCATGATGGATCTTGAGTAACTAGACAAATCTTGACAAAAATCATATGAAACTGAGTATGTGGAAGAAAGTCTAGTTAGTCCATTTGCAAGCTGTCAATTGACAAGACATGTAACACAAGTAAGAATTAGTTCTTTGACAAAATGGTAAGTCAGTCCAATGTGTTTCATACGGAAGTGAAAGACTTGGTTGGCACTGAGATATATAGTTCATGTGTTGTCACAAAAGAAATCCGAAATAGATGTAGTGGCATCTGAATTTTAGTAAAGAGAAAGATGCTACCTATCTTGTATTTCATCTTGATAATAAAATCTAGACAGAAGAAAAACATTGCTAGTTTTTAGTCACTTGACCTTATTAGCATTTGAAAATTTTATTTGTACTTTTAAATTTTAAAAAGGGTGGAATTTGGTGGATAACCAAAAAAAAATTAAAATTAAAAAACTAACAATAAAAATGGACAGAGAAAGAAAATGGGGGAACATGGTTGTTTTTTTTAATTTTCCTTTTTTTTAGATTATCACACAAAAATTTTCCATTTAAAAATACAATTAGTTTTCTGGTCAAACACCGATACACTGACTTTTGATTTTGTTTCTTTCTTGTTATTATTTATCATCACCATAGAAAGTGGTAAAAGCTCTCATAGTCTCATAAAATCATAATAACACCCATTTGAAATGTCAACTTTGGAATATTTCAATTTCTAATAGTAATTATCACTAATAAATTATTCATTTAAAAGAATAAAAAAAAAAACAATGGTCGTTTCGTTTCAGTCTTCATTGATACAAAGAAAAAAAAAACGCTTCACAAATCACAAACAATGGCGGAGACGACGCCGTATCCGAAACTTCTTCCTCTCCTCCTCCTTCTCCTCCTCCACTTCCCTTCGTCAACTTCAACCATACCTCTCAACTCAGTTCTCTACGCCTCAACTCCAAACCAATCATGGTCATCTCCAAATTCCGCTTTCGCCGTCTCCTTCCTCCCATCCTCATCATCATCTCCAAACTCCTTCCTCGCCGGCATCACCTTCGCCGGAAACATCTCCATATGGTCCGCCGGAACCGTCTCCTCCTCCGGTTCCCTCCGCCTCTCCTCCTCCGGCTCCCTCCAACTCATCAACGGCTCCAACACCACCGTCTGGACCTCCAACACCGACGGCCTCGGCGTCGTTTTAGCTTCGATCGAAGATTCCGGCAACCTCCGACTCCTCAACAACCGAAGCATCTCCGTCTGGTCTTCCTTCGATAATCCAACGGACACGATCGTCCAATCTCAGAACTTCACGTCCAGTAACATCCTCCGATCTGGTAACTACTCGTTTCAGTTAGAGGAGAGAGGGAACCTAACGCTGACGTGGAATAACCTTACGGTTTACTGGAGCCAAGGGGTAAATTCGTCATTTAGCTCTAACTTGACTTCTCCTTACTTAGCGTTACAGACAAACGGAGTTGTGATGATGTATGGCTCGACGCTTAGTGGTGGAGCTGAGACTATTTATAGTGATGATTACGGAGAAGGTAGTAATACGTTTAGGTTCTTGAAGTTAGATGATGATGGGAATCTTAGAATCTATAGTTCTGTGAGTAGGAACAGTGGTCCTGTTTTTCCTCATTGGTCAGCTGTTGCTGATCAGTGTCTTGTTTATGGTTATTGTGGGAACTTTGGGATTTGTAGTTATAATGAGACGAAACCGGTTTGTTTGTGTCCGTCTCGTAACTTTGATTACGTTGATGTGAGTGATAGAAGGAAAGGTTGTAAGAGGAAAGTTGAGTTGAGTGAGTGTTCTAGTAACGCGACTATGCTTGATTTGGGTAATACTAGGTTGATTATTGACCCCAGTGGGTCTAACTCGGAGGTTTTCTTTGCGGGGAGTTCTCCTTGTAGAGCGAATTGTCTTGTTAGTAGTGTTTGTGTTGCTTCTGTGTCTTTGTCTGATGGGTCAGGGAACTGTTGGCAGAAACAACCTGGTTCTTTTCTTACCGGGTATCAAAGCTCATCGGTTCCGAGTACCTCTTATGTTAAAGTTTGTGGTCCGGTGTTGCGTAACGAACCTTTGGTTGGGAGGAAAGGTGATGGTAATAACTCGAAAGTGCGTTTGTGGATTGTTGCTGTTGCTGTAGTTGCTGGGCTTCTTGGTTTGGTTGGTGTGGAAGTATGTCTATGGTGTTGGTGCTGTAGAAATAATCCTCGGTTTGGTACTTTGTCGTCTCACTACACTTTGCTTGAGTACGCTTCTGGTGCGCCTATGCAGTTTTCATACAGGGAGCTTCAACGTTGCACCAAGAGTTTTAAAGAGAAGCTTGGTGCTGGAGGGTTTGGTACTGTGTATAGAGGCGTGCTCACGAATAGAACCGTGGTTGCAGTGAAGCAACTTGAAGGGATAGAACAAGGAGAGAAGCAGTTTAGGATGGAAGTTGCAACCATTAGCAGCACACATCATCTGAATCTGGTGAGACTGATTGGGTTTTGCTCTGAGGGAAGACATAGGCTTCTTGTCTATGAGTTCATGAGAAACGGATCTTTGGATAACTTCTTGTTTAGTACTGATTCAGGGAAGTTGTTGACTTGGGAGTATCGGTTTAACATTGCGCTTGGGACGGCAAAGGGAATTACTTACTTACACGAAGAGTGCCGCGACTGTATTGTTCACTGCGACATTAAACCAGAGAACATTCTCGTCGATGACAATTACACTGCCAAAGTCTCGGACTTCGGACTTGCCAAACTCTTGAACCCAAAAGACAAACACAAAAACCTGAGCAGCGTTAGAGGAACTAGAGGCTATCTAGCACCTGAATGGCTCGCAAATCTTCCCATAACCTCGAAATCTGATGTCTATAGCTACGGGATGGTTCTACTAGAGATAGTCAGCGGACAAAGGAACTTTGATGTCTCAGAGAGAACAAACCACAAGAAATTCTCGATATGGGCTTACGAGGAGTTTGATAAGGGAAACACGGAGGCCATTCTAGACAAACGTTTAGGCGAAGATCAAACGGTTGATATGGAACAAGTAAGGAGAATGGTTGAGACAAGCTTCTGGTGCATACAAGAGCAGCCGTTGCAGAGGCCGACAATGGGGAAAGTGGTTCAGATGCTAGAAGGAATCACTGCGATAAACAAGCCGCCACGTCCAAAGACCTTGAGCGAAGTGTCGTTTGCTGGGAACAGTAGGAGCACGAGCCATGCATCTATCTTGGTTGCTTCAGGTCCGACTCGATCATCTTCTTCGTCTGCTACATTGTCATTTCAGACAATGGGGATTACATCGTCTGGACCTGGTTCCACAAGGATTAGTGAAGGTTCTTTGCTTGGATCTTAAAGTGTGGTATTGTTGATTACTAATTTCAGTAGGTTTTGTATGTTTTTTACTTATTGGATATGTTGTAATTGTATAGGAACTCAGCAAAGCTATATCTATTGCTTCAGAAATAAATAATCGTTAAATTGATATGCAAATTCAAAAGTTGTGGAGTTTCTAAGTAGATCTAAAGTTTAAATATGATAAATTATTACATTATAATTAAAATTTGTCAATATTTAACGGTAATGTTATATGATTGAAAATATCTTGGGGTTGAAATAAATTTAAAATCTCAAAGTCTTCCAATATTGTTGGGTGAACGTCGTCTCCTGCGAGAATAAGAAACTCGTCGGGGAAAGAAAAAATAAAACAAAAGCTCCACATTGTGTAATTGGATAAAGAAATAATAAACTATTTTTTTGGGCAAAATTTTAGATATTACATAATTAATTAATTCATATACTTTTTTCTTGTCAAAAGTGACTGCAATATGAGTAATTCCAAAGAAAATTAGTATAAAAATATCGTATATCAGATTAATAAAACAATGATCATTTTATATCATAAACGTTTATGACTTATTTAAAGCATATATTTTTCAACCTTACATAATAGATATTTGCTTTAGTTTTTGATTTTCTGGTAATATTGCTTAAGTTTTTCAATATTTGTTTTCATATAATTTTACAACTTTTTTTTTATTTCCTTTCAACTTCTATAACAAATAAAATATTAACAAGACTGTCCAATAAAAATAATAAAATTTTAGAAACATCAAATCCATAAAAAGTTCAGAAAATATAAGATAAAACAAATCAGTTTTATGGAGCAAAGAAATCATCCTATTTTTCATATGAAATAAGATGATTTTATATATTTTATTAGTATCAGACAGTTTTATCATATTATCTACATCAAACTCAATTTTATATTCTGTATATATGCATCACAACAAGAATACCAACAACAAGTCCTACTAATTAACTAACACACTTCTTCTATTTCTTCACTCTTTAACTATTACACCAACTTTTATCTTACTTTCATATGAAATGTAATGATCTTAGTATCTTCTTACTGTCTCATCCTTTTCCTTTTAACTTATACATCAATTTAGTCAACTTCACAAATATTTCATTGGTTATTAAAAAATTATCTCATTTTGTATAAAAGCTTAGCATTACATCTTCCCAAATCACATCTTAAATCATTCAAGTTAGTCAAAATGAAAACCAAGATGAGTTATCTTATTCTCATATTCCTCATTTTTCTTGTTTATGCTAAATCCAAAAGAATTACATTTTATATTCTTCTTGTGCACAATAAATGTTTTTGACACCAAAGTCGGTGGGAGGGAGGAGACCAGAGGGATCCGGAGGAGAAATGATTTTGGTGTTGTAAACACTTACTATTGTACCCAAGAGAAATTTTAAATGTGTTTCTTTTTAATTTAGCATATATGTCTCCTTCTATAAGACATTTTTTTGTTTTGGATACAAGAAGCAATCTCATATGGACTCATATAGTTGTTATATTGGTTTTGCAATTCTTGCATTACATTCAATTAGTTCTTTCTTGTTTGGTAAAATCATTCAACTAGTTTTTTATTTTATTTTACCAGTCATTTTATTACTATTATTTTTACTACTGAGAATGTCCTATATTAGACAAAATGTCATTTTCAAGAAATAGTGAGAATACGAGCCACACATCTTTCTTGGTTGTTTCTGTTCCAACATTTCAACTGGATCATCTTCTTCATCTGATATGCCATTGTTTCAGACAATGGGGATTACATCATCCACACCGACTTGGATGTTAAAGTGTTATACTCTGATAACTAATGTATATAAGTTTTGTATTATCCTACTTATTGGATACGTTGTAATTGTATAGGAACACAGCAAAACTATATATTTTGTTTCAGAAAAATAAATGATAGTTAAAATGATCTGCATAATCAAAGTTATGGAATGGTTCTAAGTAAATCCAAAGTTTTTTATGACATTATCACATTAGAATTAAAATTTGTATATTCAGCCGCAATATTATATGATTACAAATATCTTTTGGTTGAAACAAAAGTTAAGATCTCAATTTCTTCCAGTATTGTTGCGTGTACGTCGTCTCGTGCAAGCATAAGAAACTCATCGTGGGAAAATAAAGCAAAAGCTCCACATTTTCTTAACTAAATAAAGAATTAATAAACTTTTTTTTCGGGCAATATTTTTGGATATTACATAATTAAGTAATCATATAATTTTTTTGTTGTCAAAGTGACTTTAAAATCTGAGTGATTTCGAAGAAACCTTATTAAAATTAGTATAGAAATATCTTATATGGGATAAAAAAAACAATATATCATTTTATCTAATAAAAATTTATGACTTATTTAAAGGAATAAATATTTGTATTGATTCATTCATAAAATTGATAAAGAAACCTTACATAATAGATATTCGCTTTACTTTTAGATTCTCTGATAACACTGCTTGTTTTTCAACGTTTTTTCCATATAATATTACAACACTTTTTATTTTTCTTTGAATTTCTCTTTCTGACAGCAACTAAAATATTAACGAAATGGTCTAATCAAATAATAAGATTCTAGAGACATAAAAAATCCAGAAAAAGTTAAAATATGAGCCGTTTGAATGGGGATTGCTTGCTTTCGAAACGCAAAAACAACATCGTATTCAACGAAGTGAATCCAATCGCCATCATTAGCTGAAAATAAAATTTGATCCTACCGAACAAACTTTTGGTCAAAGACGGTTTACCGCATTTGTTTGATCATCAAACTCCAACACCCATATCTATTTTTTTTCATTATTATTAGTCACCCACAAAACTTATTTTCAACAAATATGTAATCAGATTTGGAACGCGTTTTGGGATAAACTGTCAGGTGCCCTTTTTTGTATAAAGAGTGTGGGGGAGGTTGAATTATTTACAAGAAAATATATTATACATTGAGATGTGGAAACAAATATTTATGATAGACATGCGATGGAGACACTCCGAATATAAAAGTTGACCAATGTGAACTTGTTGAATCGTGGAATTGGTCCAAAAGAGAGGCAATCATTCGGACCCAACACATGTAGCCTTTAAAATTAATGCTTCATCTTACGTACTACTTGCAATCTAATTATTATATTAGCATATATATAGATAAGTAACCTGAACGTAAATGCCCAACGTATCAGTATATGTAAATATTGATTTGGTAGTTTTAAACATATATGGATTGTTGGCTTGTTGCTAGAATGAGAAATTAGATGTTACACACAATGGTCTATTTGCATGTACACGGGCAGAAATCAAAATTAGTAAACGCAGGATAACAATATACGATCACACTCGGACCCCTCTTGCTTCTTCGTAGCTGCCAAAAACTTCAAAACATCACTTCCTTTTAAGTTTTGTCCTTTTTGATCAACCACTAGAAAAAAAAAAATACTTCCAACAACCAAAACTGTTTAGTTTTTTCTTTTTTGAACATGAACTGCTGAGTATTTTGACAGCACTAAGTATAATTCTTTAAATCTTACGTACGGATCATAGACAATATACTCACAAGTCCTTTCTTTCGGTCCATACATAATTGATACTTGTTTAGGATCGTGTTTACAAAAAAAATACTATTGAAATCCCAAGACTTTGAAGGTTTTTGATGGTTTCACATAGGCCTAGTTTCACATGTTCGTTATTAGTACGAGTATGACTCATCGAATCCAAATGAGTATCTCTCGAGTAGCTTTGTTTTTTTCTTAAGAGTAATGAGTAATACAATAATAAAAAATTACATATATATAAAGCAACATAACAAATGATCATACCGATTGAAGATCCCTATCATTGTTCGCTTTAATATAAAAGTTATGGCCATTTCATTCCATTTATAAAAGTAAATAAATGATATGAAACACGATAACACATATTTTTCTCGATTGTATTTTTTTTTAATGTTAAGCTTCCTTCCATGCTACTGCCATATTGTCATTATGACATTATGCCACATAAGATAATTTGGTAAATTATTGTAACCTCAAAGCCTACTTTCGATCTTGACATCCTTTATTTAGTAAAAGTCAACTTTCATTTTCAATCAGAACTAGATATGGATACACATCTGACATGTCAACTGATTTTTTCACTTTTCTATAATAAAAATCTCCAATATGTAGTATTAAGATGATTTTTCCCAGTCCTTGGCGCAGAGTATATATTTTTATTGAATACTGTTAACTTTTTTTAGGAATAGATAATTTATATTACAATTTGACTTTACTTGAGATTTTTAATCAAATTCTATAGAACAAACTATAAAATATATTTATATTTTACTTAAAATTTACCAGTTTAAATTTTTTTCTTTAGATATAAAATCAATTTACTACTAAATATTTAAATAAACAATTTAATATCTTGTTCCAATATTATAACTTAAACACAATTTAAAAAACAGAAAATGTATATAATGTTAAAAATTTTCAATACATATAAAAATGTTAAAGTTATTCAATGCACATATAATAAATCTATACTATAATGGTTGAAGGGATTTTCTCCTAAATTGACACCTCAGCATTTTTAAACAAATAAAATTGAAAATCTATCATTAATTGATTATTTAATATAAAATCATCTAACTTAAATTTAACTATTAAAAAATTTTTAAAATGGAAACATACAATATATGAAATTTATATTTAATTCAAAAATGTTATAAACATACAAGTATTATATATAAAAAATTTAAATGCAATTTTATTGTTTGTAAAATATAGGATACACATGGGAATAAAAACAAAAAATAAAAATTTAAAAAGCTTTTATAAACTATAGAACACAAAAAACTATAAGACACAAAAAATAATTAATAAATAATTAAAGATGTAATCAATTACCAAAAATAGAGAGAACAATGTCACACAAAATAGAGAAAAGAGCAACAAAAACATAAAAATATACAGAATTTAAAACCACGAAAAATGGATATAGTAAAATTTGTGTGAAAAAAATTCAAAATAGTAAATAAAAAATGATGAATTAATAAAATTTAGTAATTAGATGAATAATATGAACACTATTAATAAAGTGATGTATGAAAAATATTAGAAAAGCATGAAGAGATTAACCATTAAAATAATTGTATTATTTTTTTAAAAAAATTTAAGTCTTTTTTATAATTTTTTTCAAAAATACATTGATATAACATATAAAATAAAAAACTTAAATTACAAATTTATGAAGAAAAAAAAATCCGCGCATTTGCGCGGGTTCTCTTCTAGTAATTATAAAAGTACAAATTTTTAGAATGTGGATTACATTCATTATATATGGATTTTAGTCATACCTTTTTTTAAAAAAAAAAATTATGGTCCATGCATATAATGACAATTCATTAAAGCGTTATGTAACTTAAATAAAAAATTTAAATGATATAAACATAAGTAAAACAGTTCGGTAATTATGTTTTTTAAATAAGAGAATGAGCGAGAAAGTTTTATTCTCTTAAAATCATTTCACAAATGTTAATATAAGTAAATGAAGTTTTCTTGATTTAAATACAAAATAGATAAAAATAATTTTTTTGATTAAAAAAATATAAAATGGACATGATATATATTAAATGGATACAATATTTTTACAATAAGTACTTTTACAATTTGTAAGGTATATTTGCATCTTCTTTATAAATGAAAGGAATAACAAAAAGAAAAGGATGTTAAAAGACTTTACAATAATTACTTGTTTTACTAATTTTATAATTTGTAAAATATAATGCAGCTTCTTTATCAAAAAAATATTATTATTGAAAAAACATATATATAACAAAAATATGCTACCTTTTTAAAATTAATTATGAGGATCTTTAATCCGAAATCCATTCCAACTCTATATAATTTATAAAATTATAGAATTATTTCTACTAAATATGTTTATGTATGGCCATCTACAATCTAAGCCTAACAATAAAACTCAGATTTAACCTAGACCCATATAGCAAAACCTAGTTACAACTCACAAGTGAACAACTATGAGATGGTCTACAGTTTTTTTTTTCTTAAATAGTTCAGACAAATTGGCATTAGTAGTACCATAATAAAAAAAACCTCTCAATTTTTTACAAGACAGGTTTTTTGATGAAAATATAATGATTTTGAAATAAATTCTTACTTAAAAGAAGTTATCTTGAAGGATCTGGTTAATTTTTTTAATTTTGTTAGAAAAAAATTTAATTATAGCTTTTTTATTTTTTTACAACAAAGTTTTAAACTAAGAATGTTTTTTTTTATATAAAAATTTAAATGCAACATGTTTTAATTTAAGTAAATAAATGTTTTTGAAATTAATGGAAAAATGGTAAAGAATAATAATTTATTTAAAACAAAAATGGCAAAACACAATAATAAGAGAAAAAGTCAATAATTTATAGTAAATACTATTCACAGCTGATAAATACAAACCTGGATGATAAATTTTGAGAAAAAGGAAAAATCCAGCTTCATGATATTTTTTTGTTGTTGTTGAAAAAGTAACTATTATAATAGTACTTATTTTGAAAAGAAAAAGAGAAAAATCCTGCTTCATTTAAAAAGAAAATTTCAAAAAGTAACTATAGTACTTACATTTTACTATTCGGAAAAAATATTATCTTCTTGATTCGTTTATCTAATTGCAGAACCATACTTTAAATCAAAAAAATTGAATAAACCAAAAGTACATGTTATATTTGTAGTAGTAATCGATGCTTAATTCCTTAAATATATATAGTGCAACTTGTTCCTTATAAAAATACATTTAAGAAGAAAAAAAGGAGATGTATATCGAAGACTTTGAATTAAGCGAGAAAAAAAAAGCCCTTTCGGTTTTGTAATTTTGGCAACTTCACCATCTCTCTCTCACACAGTCTCCAACTCTCAACAAAACCTGAGACCAAAAAAAATAAAAAAGAAGAATTTTTTTTCCATAACTCTCTCTATCTCTCTCTTCCCTCGAGTCGCGTTTCTTCTTCAGCTGCACTTTGGTTACTTTCTCAGAGCCTTAGCTCATGGTTTGAGCAAGAAACAACGAAGAGAATCTTGTTTTGACATCTCTCAGATCCGAGTTTCTTCTGGCTCTTTAGGTCTCTCCTCTTTGCTTCTACCCTTTTGTATCCTCTCTTCTTAAAGCTACAAAAATACTTCCTTTTTGGCTTTTTAGCTGATTTGCTTAGGGTTTTGAGTTTTTGACTCTCCTCTGTGGGATTTTCTTGGATTGACTTTCCTTCTTGATTCATGTGGCAGGTTGTGTTCTTTAATGGACTGCTGCTTTCATACGGATCAAGATTTGCTATTTCAGTGTTACATTGTTCATCCATTTGAAGTTTCGTAGTGTTTTCTTTTTCTTGGTTTCTTCTCGTGACATTCTCAAATTCAAGATCGAGTTCGTCATTTTCTCAAAGTGTCTACCTTTTGGTTTTGCTTATGAAGAGCTTGAAGCTAATATATTGGTAAAGAGTCGTGATGGGTGGGCTTTGCTCTAGGAGTTCCTCTGTAAATAACGCTCCTGGTGGAACCTTTCAACATGTTAATGGCCATCTCAATAATAACGGTTCTAATGCTGTGAATTTCCAGTCTGGTGAACTCGGACATAAAGATGGTGATCATTCTCCTGTTAGGGAGACTGTTGTTGTTGATAATAAGCACCCATCAGAATCGTTTTCGTTTCCTAATCTCAACTTAGCTTCTGTTGGATCTCATCCTCAGAATATAGAGGATGGTATTCCCCGGTTATCAAGGGTTTTGTCTCAGAAATCAAGATCCACTAAGTCTAGGCAAGCTGCTGCTGCTAAGGTAAAGAGAGTGTTAGCATTGTTTGTTTAAGTTTTTGAGTCTTAAGTTTATGACTTGACTTGAGGTGTTTCTGTTTGTAGGTTTCGGAAGTAAGCTCTCTTTTGGGTAGAGCTGGTACTATGGGATTTGGTAAAGCTGTGGATGTATTGGACACACTTGGGAGTAGTATGACGAATCTGAACTTAAATGGAGGATTTTCTTCTGCCACGGCGATAAAAGGGGATAAGATCACAATCTTGTCTTTTGAAGTCGCTAATACAATTGTTAAAGGCGCCAATCTTATGCATTCTCTGTCGAAGGAGAGTATCACTCATTTGAAAGAGGTTGTGTTACCTTCAGAAGGTGTGCAAAACTTAATATCGAAAGATATGGATGAGTTGTTGAGGATAGCTGCTGCAGATAAAAGGTAACAGTATTTTGACAATGTTCTCTGTTGTTTCTGTATACTGTTGTACACTGTTTTCTGTTTGTGGGTTGGAGATAAGCAAAGTTGTGTATCGTAAACAGGGAGGAGTTGAAGATTTTTTCTGGAGAGGTGGTGCGTTTTGGGAATCGTTGCAAGGATCCTCAGTACCACAACCTTGATCGCTTCTTTGACAGGTTCCAACATGATCCTGTCACTTTGGTCACACAAATGGGTCAATTCTTTTTCTCGGAAAGTATCTGACTTTTCATTAGTTCCGTGTTATGATTTAGGTTGGGCTCTGAATTTACACCTCAGAAACATTTGAAACAGGAAGCAGAAACCATAATGCACCAGCTGATGACATTTGTTCATTTCACAGCTGTACGTATTTTCATGCAAGTCGGTGATGTTTGGTCCTGCTTTTGACTCTCTCGATGGGGATTTACTCTGTTTATCTGCTATGCTTTCAGGACTTGTATCATGAACTCCATGCGCTGGATAGGTTTGAACAAGACTACCAACGTAAGATCCAGGAAGAAGAGAACCCAAGCACAGTACAACGAGGTAGATATATCTTTGGAAATGGATGATATTGTTTTAGGTTCTCTTCTATCTTCTGTTTTGTTGGTTACCGTTCTAATTTTTGTTCCATTTCTATGTAAGGTGTGGGAGATACCATCGCTATCTTGAGAACTGAATTAAAGAGTCAGAAGAAGCATGTAAGAAACTTGAAGAAAAAATCTCTTTGGTCTAGGATCTTGGAAGAGGTAAGGGTTGCAAACTGATAAACCAATGATATTGCCTTTTGAGAAGTTTCTCGGCTCATCTGGAGTCCATTTTTAATTCTTGAAAATACTAATAATGCTTAGGTGATGGAGAAACTAGTAGACGTCGTCCATTTTTTACATTTGGAGATTCACGAAGCCTTTGGGGGTGCAGGTGAGGCTCGATTTCTTGATAAACCGTCTTATTCTTATTTCAGCTTTGGGAGACATTGAGGATTTAGTTTTTCTCTTGTATCTTAAATCAAACACTTGCTTCCAAACCATGATCATTTTACCTGATATGCAGATCCTGATAAGCCTGCAAATGACCCGCCAATCAATCATAAAAAATTGGGTTCTGCTGGTCTTGCCTTGCATTACGCAAACATCATTACTCAAATTGATACTCTTGTAAGTTATTATTCACTTAAGTTTTACTTTGTTGTGTTTGGCCTGTTCTCTAGTCGACTGGGATTATGAATCGTATGTTTTTCGTATCCAATGGTCACTCTGAGTAGGTGTCCCGGTCTAGCACTATGCCTGCAAGCACAAGAGATGCTTTGTACCAAGGTTTACCCCCAAGTATAAAATCTGCTTTACGCTCCAGAATACAATCCTTCCAGGTTAAGGAAGAGGTAATTAGTATTCTTCCACCCTGCATATATTGCTTTTGTACTGACAGAATGAATTTACGATGTGCACTGTTATTTGTATGCCTGTTCACCACATTGTCTTATTTGTTTTTAACCAGCTCACTGTTCCTCAAATAAAAGCCGAAATGGAAAAAACGTTGCAGTGGCTTGTTCCTGTTGCTACAAATACAACCAAGTAAGCTTCTACGATGTTTTCTTTCTCATTATCTTGGGTTTGTTTCGTCATTAGAACTCCGTACCTGGCTTGATTTTCTCTCAACTAAAGCGTGGTACACGTTACAAAACCTTCGTGGTTTGGTTTCAATAGTTAAAGTAAGTCAAGACTTATTCTTCTGTCTTTTCTTTTCTCAACCAGAGCGCATCACGGGTTTGGATGGGTTGGAGAATGGGCAAGTTCCGGGTAAGCCCTGAGGACAAGCTTGACTCTTTAGGCTATTCTCTCTTTGTATATATATGCATACATTTTGCGTTCCTTGCTGAAAGGTAGATATGCAAATTAATTTCAGGTCGGAGGCGAACCAGAGACCAGCAGGTCAAACCATACTAAGGATAGATACGCTTCACCATGCAGATAAAGAAAAAACTGAGGCTTACATATTAGACCTGGTGGTGTGGCTCCATCATCTCGTTACCCAAGTCAGAGCTACTACTGGTTGTGGTCTAAGATCTCCGGTTAAGTCTCCAATCAGATCACCAAACCAGAAAACCATCCAACTCTCCAGCGGTTCACACAACCCAAGTATGGGTTCTCCGTTGCTAACTATGGAGGACCAAGAGATGCTTAGAGACGTGAGCAAGAGAAGAAAAACACCAGGAATCAGCAAGAGCCAAGAGTTTCAAACGGTGGCTAAATCACGTCTTAGTAAGCATCACAGGCTGAGCAAAAGCAGTAGCCACTCGCCAATGATGGGAGAGATGATCAGGAGCAAGAAGGATGCTTTCTCAATCAGAAGACCTTCTTCAGTTCCCATCATTGATTTTGACATTGATCGCATGAAAGCCCTCGATGTGATTGATCGTGTGGACACCATTCGGAGCTTGTAGTTAAAAAAACTACTATTACTTAATCTGAGTTCAGAGTTGGATGACAACCATCCTCTCTTATTCCCCCACCCGAAAATATTGATGATATTGAAGAATGTGGATGTGATATGATCCCATGGAGGCCATTGAAACCTTTGATAGGTGAAGGATTCGGGTTCAGAAACGGGAGAGGTTCGTAACTTTGTACTACTATTTTTTTGGTTTTGTGGGTGTAATTTGGTTTGGTTCCTTTGTATTGTTGTTCTTTTCCTTGTTGTAGTTGTATTGTGTACATACAATAAATAATAATATATAAAAAGTTTTCTTCTACCAAGTGAATGCTCAAACTTTTTACTAATTTATTTTGGTACCTACTTATGCATCTTATAAGGTATGGATGGTGGATAAGTTTCACTTCTCTGCAACTCTTTTGAAAATGAGCTTTTCAATCAAAACCATTGTGCCCACAAGCTAAGCCAAACTTGAAGAACAAACTCTCTTTCGTGTTAGAAAAAAAAAAAAAAAGTTTCGCTTCAATTTGGTTGCTCTTCAATCTTGAAACGTGACGAAATTGTCGTTAATAGGAGAGAGGAAAGCCTTTTCAATCTTGAAACGTGACGAAATTGTCGTTAATAGGAGGAAACAAAAACAATCAAGGTTTACACGTGACCAAGCGAAAACGTCGGCGTGTAAATAAACTCATTACAAAAGAAGAATTTCAAATATGAATTAAATAATATAATAATAAATAATTTATTTTTAATCCGTAATAAAATCTTCACCCGCCACATTGTCTCGTTCGCCGTTCGCCTAACAAATGAAGAAGAAGATCCTTCTCTAATTCCCATCGCCGAGGATCATTTTTTAAAAAACAAATTAAAAAAAAAAAGAAAATACACAATGGACGATGCGATTCAATCTCCATACGATCTTCTCTTCCAAGCACTCTCGCTCATCCCAATTCATCACTACCTCTACGCTCTCTTCCTTATCTCCACCATCTTCCTTTACAACTTCCTCGAGTTTCACTTCCTCGGTGATACGATTCTTCAGTATTTCAGATGCCGCGTCAATCTCATCTACAATCCAGATTCTCCTATCTACCACGGTGTTGTCTCTCGCTGCCGGATTCTTCACGGCCGGTGAGAAACCACTACATTTTCAAATTTTGGTTTTAAATTTTCGGAATTTTAATTCGTGTGTTTTTTTTTTTTTTTTTTTTTGTTAAAAATNTGTAGCGACTCCATGGTTAGCGAGTCCTCATCTTCAGACTTGTTTCCTTAATTTCAACGGTTTGCCTCCGGTTTTCAGCTACAGGAGGTGATTGTGTGTGTGTGTTTTTATTTTATTTTAAAAAGATAATTATTTAAACGTTTGGTGCGTTTGAGTCGCGTTTTAGCTGATGTTTGGAAGTCTTGTTTACTGTATTAGACACATCTTTCGTGCTTCTGATGGTGGAACCATTGCATTGGATTGGCTTACCAACTCTGCTGGTAATAATTAAACTGAAAACGTTGATTTTATTATACTTTATACCTATCGTTGATTGAATCTGGTTTGATTCTTGCAGTGCTTGATGGGAATTTTAACAATCAGAAAGAAATCACTAAAGAAGACACGACTCCAATTGCTGTTGTTATTCCAGGGTTAACTAGTGATTCTGCTTCTGCTGTAAGTCTTAGTTTATGAATCTCTTATCTGGTACTAGGATATGTGCTTTATACAATGCATATTATATGACTCATGAAGTTAAAAATGTACATTTGATTTTTGCAGTATCTAAAGCATCTTGCGTACAACACTGCAAAATCAGGTTGGAATGTTGTTATTAGCAACCATAGAGGATTGGGTGGTGTTTCTGTTACTGTGAGTTCCCTATTTTGGGGGATTTTTTATTTTCCATGTTATATGAAAATGTATACATGTTCTTCTATAACCTTATGTTACAAAACTTGCAGTCCGATTGCTTCTATAATGCTGGATATACAGAGGATATACGGGTGGTTCTTGGTTATCTTCAACAGGAATACCCAATGGCTCCTCTCTTTGCTATTGGAACTAGCATTGGAGCTAATATTCTGGTACTAAATCAGGAATTCAGTGGTTTACAGTTTTAGTTTCTTGTGTACATTATTCTTGTTTGATCCAGTTGAGCAACTATGCTTAGCTTTGAGTTACGTTATAGTGTGATGATGATCTACTTGTCTTCCATGGACACTTATTTCATATTGCTCACTTGGCTGCACCGTAGGCATTATAACAGCCTATTAAGGTTTTTGAATACAATAATATGCATGAGGAGGTTCATCTAATTGACAACATAAACCTGTATCTATCGTATGTTTCAGGTGAAATACCTTGGGGAAGAGGGTGAGAAGACTCCTCTGAGGGGTGCTGTAGCTATATGCTCTCCATGGGACCTCTTGGTGAGTTATTTTTCATAACTATCTTCTTCTAGATATATTGATTCCAACATTTTCCGTGTCTAAAGTTCTCTCTAGCTATTTTATCAGAGATATTAGAACTTCTTTGATACAAGTTGACACTTGATACACTATGCTTTCTTTTCCTTTGTCTCCTCCCAACAAGATTGGTGACAGGTTTATCTGTCGGAAATTCAAACAAAGGTTGTACGATAGAGCTCTCACCATCGGACTTAAAGGTTATGCCCAATTGTATGTCCACCTCATTGTTCAAGTACAGCCTATATTTTGAGTTTGTAAAATTCGTTGAGAGAAGAAATTTCAGATAAATACTTTGAGAAAGATCTGGTTTCAGTTATAACTCTAGTTTCATTTGCAGACATGAACCTCAGTATACACGGCTTGCTAATTGGGAAGGCATAAAAACGGTAAGTAGTTTAATTACAGATCCATAAACTAAACATTCTACTTGGTAGATGCACTGAACGAAACAAAGTTCTTGAGCAAATTGCATCCACTGAAACTTACATTTTTATTTGACTACTAACGCTGTTGTTATTGCTCAACCTCATTGCTTCATCAGTCACGTTCCATCCGGGATTTTGACAATCATGCTACCTGTCATGTCGGGAAATTTGAGGTACAAGTGATTTCCCATATTGTTTTAACTACCGATGTTAGTTTTCCTCCAGGATTGGCCTTGTCATTTATGTACATCTTTGCGATGCTCTTCATAATCAGCGCTAAACCGCTAAGTTAATTTCTCTGTTGATTTGACAAAGTGACAACGGTTTGCACCCTAACGCGCAGACTGTGGATACGTTTTACCGAAAATCTAGCAGTACCCAATACGTAGGAAACGTGGCGGTGCCGCTACTCTGTATCAGTGCTCTAGATGATCCGTTATGCACAAAGGAAGCTATTCCTTGGGAAGAATGCTGGTAATACCCGTGGTCTCTTGAAATTTTGAATCCTTATTACAGATAAAGTATTGACATGAAGTTTCTTTGGAAAGGGCAAACAAAAACATTGTCTTGGCGACAACAAATCACGGGGGACATCTAGCGTTTTTCGAAGGGTTAACTGCATCTAGCTTGTGGTCAGTATAGATATCTCTAGATTCTTCCTTACAAAAAGTATAAAACCAGATTAGTACTTCCTGTTTTCACTGTTATCTATGCTGTGTGCAGGTGGGTTCGGGTCACCAACGAGTTTCTTAGCGCCCTTAGCTGTAGTCCTTATATGCATGTACAGAAAGTAAGTTTCTGTGTGTTAGAATTGGAAATCTTCAACTGTTCTGTCTTTTGGTTGATTTCATCGAATACATGCGGCTTTCATAACACTCAAAGCAAGCAACCTCAAACAGAAAGTCACCAATTGAGTTTATGCAGATTGAAGAGAGTAGAAGCTCAGGATCAGGGAAGCAGGAGCCTTCGATAAACCAAGCCCCGTACGTAACATTTGCAGAAGACGGGATGGTGGCAGCAGTAAACTACGAGAAAAACATCAATACCACCACACTATTGAACAAGACGGGACCAAAGGCTAAAGATGATGTAATAAAGAGAAGCTTTAACGTGCTGTGCCGCCAGAAAAAACCGTCCATATGGTTGCTTGGTTACATAGGCGTGATAACAGGTTTCCCTTTAGTTGGGATGCTCTTAAACTACCTCTCTCGTAAGAAGCAACGACCCAAAACACCCAAATCCTGAAGTTGTTTCTTTTCCTTAATTCCCCTCTCAACAACTTCATTCGCAGATCCTTAATTACATCTGTGTTCTGATTTGTTATTGATATTTACATATATCTTAAGTAACAGAGGAAAGCAAGAGGGCGACTCGCGACTCCAACATTTTGGGGAAAATGTAGAAATTAGCTATCCTCTAAAAGTCTCTAACTATATAAATCATAAACACAGTAATTAAGTAGCTGTGGACATGGATTCAATTGTAATCGTTATAGTGTGAGAGCATGTTGTAGCTCTTACTAAATCTCTTTGATAAAAACAATGCGAGATTGATGCCTTTGCCTATGATAAAGTTGATTGTTAACCATATTACTCTGTAAAGTTACGATGGCCATGTATGTAATGGAATTAATGGCATTATTGTAATAAACGGAAACCACGAGGGCATATTCTCAGGTGACGGCGTTTTTATAAAATTTAAATTTTATTTTTCTTTATTTTTTGTTGTTGTTGTCTCGAGAGCCTGAGAATAAAGTTGAGAAGTGGAAGAAACCGAGAAAATCGCAAGAGAAAAGGCTCACTGTGATTGTGTGAATATATATATATATATATCTGCGCCGCGATTTCGAACTGAGGGAATCTGGTTTTAGGATTCCTTTCTTCCGATGACGCCGGAAGCTTCTTCAGAGACGGAGCGATGGTGCGTAGTAACAGGAGGAAGAGGATTCGCAGCGAGACACCTCGTTGAAATGCTGGTACGCTACGAGATGTTCCTCGTCCGAATCGCCGATTTAGCTCCATCGATTCACCTTGATCCTCAAGAAGAAAACGGAGTTCTCGGCGAATCAATGAGATCTGGTCGTGTTCAATATATCTCCGCTGATCTCCGCCAGAAATCTCAAGTCGTTAAAGGTAAATCTTATCCTCCTCTCTCTCTCTCTTTGAACTCTTTTGAATTCTGATCGTTGAAATTATTATTTCGAAAAAAACAGCTTTTCAAGGAGCAGAAGTCGTTTTCCACATGGCAGCACCAGATTCGTCTATTAATAATCATCAGCTTCAGTACTCTGTTAACGTTCAAGGTACTCTTTTATTGTTAGTGTTCTTTATTAGGTTTTTTTGTTAATTAATGCAATTTTGTTTAATTAAAACCAGGAACGAAAAATGTAATTGATGCTTGTGTTGATAATGGAGTAAAAAGGCTTATCTATACGAGTTCTCCTAGCGTTGTGTTTGATGGTGTTCATGGTATTTTGAATGGTAATGAATCAATGGCTTATCCATCCAAGGTATTTAATTACTACACTTTGCTGTTACTAATGAGTTATTAGCAGTTTTGGTTAGTGAATGTGTTTCTGTTTGTTTCAGCATAATGATTCGTATTCAGCAACTAAAGCTGAAGGAGAAGCGTTGATTATGAAGGCGAATGGTTGTAATGGACTACTCACTTGTTGCATACGTCCCAGTAGTATTTTTGGTCCTGGTGATAAGTTGTTGGTTCCTTCACTTGTTGCTGCTGCTAGGGCTGGAAAATCCAAGGTTGGATTGTTTTTCTTTGTTTATCGTTTTGTCTATTTTTCGGCTGTTTACGAAAAATGTAATTGAAGCTTGTGTTTTGATACTAGTTATATCCCTTTTGTTATTCTCAAGGCAGCAGCCCTTTCTTGACATACGATTCTCTAAATATGTTTGAAATTAGTGATCATGGTATAAATTGAAAGCTTTGATTCTGTTCTAGTTTTTTCTCAGAAGTTGGATGATTGGCTCACTGGAGGAACTAGTTTGATTCATAGGGAATAACTCTGGAATATTTAGGTTATAGTAGTAAGTTTGTTTTGCTGAGAATGGGGTATTGACTTCGCAGAGTTTGTTGATCTGAAGCTTCAAGCTTCAAATCTAGAGGACTAAAATTTATATGTCTAGACAGTGTTAGGGATGTGGGATTTTTGTTTGGAAACTTAAATGCAATAGCCTAACATGAGATGGAAAGACTGATGGGAAAGTATCATTTGTTTGGGTATTTGAGAAATGACTTATGGGAATGGTTTCCTGATTGCACGGAATTTATTTGTTATTTTTTTCTGCCATTGTTTCTTTTCGGTTGCTGCTGAGTCATATGTATTGGAGTTTTCTCTCTTATTATTGGTGTACTGCTGTTTGAGAGATTCATGTGCATTGGACTTTCTTCTTTTTTACAAATTTTGTACTTATATGACTGTTAATGTCCAGTTTATTATAGGTGATGGCAATAATCTCTACGATTTCACTTACGTTGAAAATGTTGCTCATGCCCATGTTTGTGCTGAGCGTGCTCTAGCTTCAGGAGGAGATGTTTCTGCAAAAGCTGCCGGCCAGGTATTTGGTTTCAGTTGCAACTCTTTTATTATGTGGTCTCATTAGTTTCCGAGGTCTATATTATGTCTGGAGTAAGGGTTATTATTTGGTAAACCAGACTGAATTGAGGAAGACATCTTCGTGTAGTTGTTTAGGCATACATAATGCATCCGTATCAGAAGCTGTGGTTACTCTTATGTGAACTTTAAAAGAGCCTTGCTGGTTTTCGTCTTAGTTTTTTTCTTCTTTTCTGTTATGTTTAACTGAGATAATCGTTAAGATGTTTACAAAATTTCTTCAAAGAATATGATTTACTTTTTTTTTCTTACCGTATTTGATTTAAAATAAAATTCCCTGAATTTATAATGAATCGTATAGTCATATAGTTTTTTTTATTTTATGATTTTGTAGGACAATCCTAGTTGTAGGCTGACCTGATATGTAATGGATTTACAGGCATATTTCATTACCAACATGGAGCCAATTAAATTTTGGGAATTTATGTCGCAACTTCTTGAAGGACTTGGCTATGAGAGGTATTGTATTTTGCTATTTTATTTGGGTTTGTATCTAGTCAAATCCTTCATACACAATGGAGGGAAAAGACACATCCCGGTTTCATTTGATTAATGTTTATACATGGTTGTTGAGTTGAGCTCAACGCTCTTTCATTTAAAGTTTGCTTATCAAAAATCATTTATAAAAGAGATGCTATTTCAGCAGGAGATAAGAGAACAGTGTCCAGAGTCTTTAGTTTGATATTAGATATTTTTTCTGATAATTGATATAGAAAGAAAATAATGCTTGTACAAGAGGATAACAAACTTAAAATGACTGGATATATCCAATGTATTTTGTTTACACTTTTCCTGACAAACTTTTTTATATTGTTTCATTGTAAACCATCTTCTTTGGGATATAGTTTTCTGACCTTACTAGGAAAAAATTTGGAATGCACTGAACTAAACCATTCCTTTTACTGTTTCCTAACTTATTATATTTTGCAGGCCAAGCATAAAGATACCTGCATTGGTCATGATGCCGATTGCGCATGTGGTTGAACTGATATATAAATTGTTGGGACCTTATGGGATGAAAGTACCACAACTAACACCTTCAAGAGTTAGACTGCTCTCGTGCAGTAGAACTTTTGATTCCACAAAAGCAAAGGATCGGCTAGGCTATGCTCCTGTTGTGCCACTTCAGGTTATACAATATTAATTTGAAACAGAAATGCATCTGCTTCATCTCTATTCTATTGCTACTGGGTCTGGATGCAGCGTATGGTTAGATATCATAATATATAATGCATGACTCGATGATCTTGCAGGAAGGTATACGGAGGACGATAGATTCATTCTCTCATCTTGCAGCTGGAAGTCAATCCAAAAGCGAGGGCCCATCCAAGGCTTCTAAGATACTTGGAGGTGGAAAGGGTATGGCCATATATTTCAATTCCCATAATTTTCGTCTCAGCTTATTGTCTCTCACATGATAAGACACTGTATTTTATTTTTGAAATGATTGTCTTAAGCTGCTAGAAACCATATCATAGTGAAGGAGGCTTAGGATGTTAGTAAAAATAGACATGTATTTTCAAGTTTAGAACAATCTACCCTGGCCTTGATTCATTTATTACGTTACATATTGAAAATGCTGATTGCTGACATGATCTTGCAGTTGCTGATACACTTCTTTGGAAGGATATAAAGCAGACTCTCATTGCCATATTAATTCTAGTTAGTATCTATTATAACTTCGTTGCAACTGGATCTACCATCATAACTGCTCTTTCGAAGGCTCTATTGGTATCATCAGTATTTCTGTTCCTTCATGGCATTCTACCAGAAAAAATGTAAGATTGCTGAAATGTCTACTTCTGATACATTTTCATTGTATACGAACTACCTTAATCCAGTTCTCTGTTAGCCCATCATGTTCATTATAATATTTTCAGTTTCATGAAACACATGAATGTATCATCATATGTTCATGTCTCACTAGAACATAAAAGTTTCAGGACAAGCATTCTGGAACATAGTGTCTAGTGCTCGTCAATCAGGAACAAATAAATCTAAGAAGTTTCTGTCTATTCAAATTACTAACTGAATATATATATGCTTATTTGCAGATTTGGTTATACAGTTGAAAAGATTCCTGCATCTCAGTTTCACCTTTCGAAAGACTCATCACATCACCTCTCATTGTCAGTGATATCTTCATGGAATACAACTGTTAAAGCTCTAAAATCTCTCTGCCAAGGGAATGATTGGAGCTTCTTTCTCAAGGTATTTTCCTTGAACCAGTTATCTCTGGCAAGTTGTGGTCTTAGATATCTCGATCCTAACCCGAAAGCAGAGATGGGGACAAAATTTGATCGGAAAAAAAAACTCATCTTTGTTAGTAATTTTGTAACACTCGTTTGGTGTTTCTAATATCGTAGGTGGTCTTCGTTTTGTTAGTATTGAGTTTTGCTGGAGCCATATCTCTTCACAGCATATTTGTGATAGGTACTAATCTCAGTCTATAGTTTTATTACGTGCCAACATTATGGGTTTGTGTTTCTTCAACAATATCTAGTTTTGTTGTTGTTGTGGTTTTTTGTTCAACAGGACTTCCCATTGCCTTCATTGCTTTTCTCGTATATGACAAAAAAGAGCAAGAGATCGACTCTGCAATGTCGGGTTTTAGATCATTCGTATGCAAGCGGAAAACCGATGTGTGTGGGAAACTGTTCGGAAGCAAGAAACATGACTAAGATTCTCTTCGCTGTGCCAAGAATTTTTTCTATTCTTTTGTTTCCAACAACCTGTCACTCTGGTTTGAAAATTTTATTTCATGTATTATTGCCCTCTCTCGTTTACTCATTTGTTGTGGTCTTGTCCTCTTAACATCAAGGGTAAGCATTTTTGGTGTTGAAAATCGAATCAATATGATATCGTGTGCAGTTCAAGTGGTAGAAACATGGTTGAGAGGAGGGTGTTTTGGGATGAGATTCGTTCTAGAAATGCTTATGGTGACCTATATACTCTTTAAATTCCTATTGGTGATTATAACGAGATTATTGGATATAGACTATTTAACAAATCAAATGGAAATGTAACACTTTTAGAACTTGGTTACTGATTGCAGTTTCATGGATTTGGATTATGAGGGTCTTGTTTTTACATGGTGGAATAAGGTTTTGTCTAAATCCAGTTGAAAAGAAGCTGAGTGCATTTCCATATTCTTATGTGGCATTCGAACTAAGTGCTGTATCGAATCATGCTCGGTGTTTTGATGCTGATTCTGCAGGAGAACTTGCCGGATCATGAAATAGAGGTTGCGATTCACACTGGCTCGAAGCACGCGGACCGTCTTAGAACAGTCTATTGCAACAAAGAGGCATCAGATGATGGGTACATGGTCTTCCAAAGAATAGAGTTACTGGGAAGCAGGGAAAGTTTCGAAATGCTTATGCGTGTAAATGGAGAGAACAACAGTAATTTTTATGAGCTCATGATTAGAGATTAAGCAATAAATGCTTGTCGAGTAATGATGATGCACATTGAGACTAACAGAATTACAAAACAGAAGAGAAGGGTATAAACGAGGGCTGGGCATTCGGATATTCGGGTCGGTTCTGGGTACGAAAAATTCGATTCCGGGTCTTTCAATTCTAGAGATTTAGGATCCATTGAGTATTTATAAAATTTTGGTTCAGTTCCGGTTTGGTTCTTAATTTTAATATCCAATTAATACTTAAAATTTACGGTTCTTATTCGGTTCTGGTTCGGTTCGAGTATTTATGATCTAAAATATTGAAAATATATCCGAAAATTCTAAAATATATTTGAAAATTCAAAATTATTCATGTTAATCCGATAACAAATTTAAAAATACATCTAAAATACCAAAATATATTCGAAAACCCAAAAAAGAACTAAAAGAAATATAATTGAAATATTTAAGATATACTTGTAATATCAGAAAATACATTATACTTTTAATATATTCCAGTTATTCGGATACCCGATTGGATATCGATTCGGTTCGGGTATTACCCAATACCCACGGATATCAACGTTTAGGAACCATCGGATATTTTAGTTAAAATTAGTTTGGATCCGGATCTGTTTTTTCGGCTCGGTTCCGGTTCAAATTTTTGGTTAAATGATCAAAACTGTGATTCCCAAAGTATCTATACCTGTTCAAAGTATAACATTCCGCAGACGTGCATAGTCACGTGCTTCCCCTAATCCTCGGGCAGTCATATTCCTCGTTCATCCCCCCCCCAAAAATGAGAGGGAACAATACAATTTACGTCCAATAATATATTGCCATCAGAGAGGTAACTTTCACGCATGGCATTATTGTAAAAAAGTGAAGCCACGAGGGCATTCTAAGGTAACATCATTTTTTTTGTTTTGTTTTAAAACATTTTTTTTTTGGGCCTTCTCGCAACTTCGAGAGCATTAGCGTAAGCAAAAGAAGAAAGACAAAAATGGTTTAAAAATTAACGACGACGAGAGCGTGAGAACAAAGTTGAGCAGATCGCAAGAGAAAAAAAAATCGATTTCGCTCTCTGTGATTGTGTGAATATATAATCAGCGCCGCCATTTCGAACTAGAATCTAGGGTTTTTAGAGTGAATTTTGAATTAGAAGAATGGAAGAAATAAGATCGGCGATGGAGCAGCAAATGGATCTAATGGCGGATCTAGTGCAGAAACTCTCCGGAGAGCTCCGAACCGGATTACAACCTGCTTACGAGAATTTCATCGGATTCTTCCACGCCATTGATTGGAAGGTAAAGGATCCTCTTTCGATTAGAGGAATATAGAGAATCAGGTTACTTGCAAGTTGCAATTTGTAGGATTATGTTACTAATGCGGTTAGGTTACTCATTTTGGAATTGATTTGTTGTTTGGCAGGAGCCTTGGATAATAGGATTAATGACGTTTCATGCGATGTTGCTACTTGTTACTCTTCTTTCTAGAAGGCATCTCAACTTCCATATGTTCTTGTTCTTATTGGCATGTAAGTTTACATACACTGCCTCTCGTGTCTACTTAAAACGTTTGCTCTGTGGATGGCTTTCTTGTTAGTTAATCCACTTTACTTACATGTTCTTAGCAGTGTGTTACTTGGAAGTTACAAGTCTCTTGTCTTTTCTATGTGGTTTCTTACTGTTTTCTAATGATCTCACTAGGCTAAGTTGCAGTATTCGTATTCGTATTGTTCTTAGCAGTGTGTTACTTGGAATTAAATTACATTATACGTCTCTTTGGCTTTTTATGTGTGATTCATCTTTTCTATGTTGGAAGTTACAGGTCTTTTTGTCTTTTATATTTGGTTTCTTTTGGTTTTCTATAACTTAGATAGTCTTGAGATTTTATTATTTCTGTATCAGTGTTCTTCCTTCGTTCCAAGGATCTCGTAGGCTAAGTTGTAGTATTCGTATTGTAACAAGTGGTTGGGTGGTGGAGTTCTAGGTATCTCTTCCTTCAGACTAGCTTACGACTCTATCAACAACCTAGGGTTTATGTGTTTGGTGAAAGCAAAGATTTATTAGGGAATCTCAGGTTTTATGGTTAGGGAGTCAATACCATCGACGTTGGAGAAATGATTTTACAAGGGTTATGTGAGTTAGTAGTATGCTTTAAAAGTCTCGGATAGTATTGATTAGTGAAAGGATAATATGATTTATATCTTCATCCGGTCTATGTTTTTTTATCACTGTTCGAATGTTGTATCAAGTGATTGGGTGGTGAAACTCTAGATATCTCTTCCTTCAGACTAGTTTACGAATCAACAACATAGGGTTTATTTGTTTGGTAGAAACAAAGATTTATTAGGGAATCTCAGGATCTATGGTTAGAGAGTTAACACCATCCACATGGTGAAATGATTTTACAAGGGTTATGTGAGTTAGTAGTATGCTAGAAAAGTCTCAGATACTATTGATTGGTGAAAGGATAATATGATTATCCATTTGGCGATTCACAGCAGTTTATTGTTTTAAAGCATTAAGTTAATGACTGGCGTTTCCATATGGTTTTACTGTTTTCTCATGTTAGTCGTCATTGCATCTCTTCGGTACGTGTTATTGATAATGATGGTGTGACCAAAAAAATTTGCAGTGGGTGGGGTGTACTTTGCAGAGACTCTCAACCGGCTCTTGAGAAAAAACTGGAAGAGCTTCTCAACTCAAAACTACTTTGACCCTCACGGAGTCTTCCTCTCCGTTCTCTGGTCAGGACCACTTCTCGTCATTGCAATGATAATCCTGGTATGTGTTCAGCAATACCCCTCTCTCTCTTTCCCTTTCTCTCCCTTTTTTCCTCCTAAAAAGGTGGTGAGTCCTAGGAAAGAGAAGTGGTAATGAGTAGTTTTATAGCACAAAGTTAGAGCCATGACTGATTAAGTAACTGAAGAACAATGATATGTGGTGGTTTTAAGCATGGTCCTCATTGAAAATCTGATGGACTTGTGTTGTGTTTTTGACAGTTAAACACGCTCTTTTCGCTTTGCTACCTAATTGTAAAATGGAAAAGAGCTGAGCTCAGGCATCGTGCAAGGCTTGCTCGTACCAAGCAGGAATAGATCCCTACTCTATCGTCTTATCACATCCTTTTTCTCACATTTATGTATACTCTCACTTGGCAACGCATTGTTTTCTATTATGTATTTCGTTTTGAAATGAATCGAACCAAACCGAACCAAGCCACTTTATTCTATTTCGGTTTGGTTTGGTAAAGTTTTGAAACCCGAATTAAAATCGAAAGTATGTTTCTGTGACAGCATGTCAGCATGGTACGAGAACTTGTTAATACTTAATACTATCAGCTTTATTTATGAGAAACGATTATTTGATCCCAAAATGATCAAGTGAATACAAAGGTTTTGAGAAGCTCAGAGGCTTACATAGGAGGTCTTTCACCTCTAAAACAAGTTGATCGACAAATCATTCGATATCCTCTCTTTAGGGAGGTTTTTAAAGTTAAAATTAAGTGAAAAAAATACTTTTATTACTAAGAATTGGTTCAAAATTAAAAATCGGTTTTTAGAAGATTTTTATGCTACATATCGATGTCTAATTCGCTATATTTTTTTTTTCTTTTTTTAAAAATACATTAACTTTAACTTAAAAAAATAATAATTTAATGCAATATAATTTATGTTTTATTCAAGAAAATAAATTTGTATTAAAATAAAATAATTTTTATAAAGTTTTTTTAACTTTTTATATTTTTCTTAGATCATACTCTTAAAGTAAATAATTTAAATTTAAAAAAAATAGATTTAGTATTTAAAACCAATTTAAATTTAAAATGAAAATGAGTTGAGTTTAATATTTAGAATCGGATCTTATTGAAAATGTTGAAATGCATAATTTTATTTAATGCAATATATTTTATATTTTATTTAAGAAAATAAATTCTACTAAAAAGCATTTTATTTTAAAAACCTTTATTAAAATTCTACTAAATCATAAAATAAAGAATCTTAAAACATAAAATTTATAATAAAAATTAACTAAGAACCTCATATAAGTTTCTTTTTCGATCATACTAAAGATATGGAACATTATGTCTTAATATGCACCCTCGAGATGATGACTCTTTGACCATTAATCTCGGAATGTTCGGATTTGGATCGACGACATCAATTTTTGGGTTTTGTTGATGATTGGACCAACTTTGGATCGGATCGGGTTAGAATGTTCGGATCGAGCTCATAAAATTTATCATGGTATCAGAACCCGATCCACACATGTCTAATCCGATCCGACCCATAGCTGATCCAATCATCGATAAGGTCCAAATTGATGCCATTAATCCAAGCCCAAACATTTCGAAATTAATGGTCGAGAGAGCCATTATCTCGAGGAGCGTATTATGACACAATGTCCTATATTGGAAGTTGGAAGAGATCTTAAATAATATATAAGAGATTTGGGTCTCTCTACTTACTGTTAATTAGTTTTGAGTTGAAAATCAATAGAACTTAATAATAGATTTATATAATTTATCGAATTAGTGATAGATTTATATGTTTACATAATTGTACACTTACCTACAATATAGTATGTATATATCTTTTACAGCTAATGATCGTAAATTTATATGCTTATATCCAACAATAATAAACTTGTGTATTACTTGTATTACTTATATAATGAATTTCTAACATTGTTGATCAATATAAATTTACTATCATTATAATATATATCTTATTATATAAAGTATAAACATTGAAAGTTAATAACTCATAAAATTATGATAAGTGACAATCTAATGATTTAAAATGTAATATCAAAATATACTTTATTTGTTAAATTCTTAAAATTATAAAAGAATAAAAAAATTCTAAAATTACAAATTTAGAAAAATTATTTTTTTTATTAATAACCAAAAAAGGAAAATAAAAAAAGTAAATAATAGAGAAAAAAGAATTAAAAAAAAATTTAAAAAGAAATTTTTTTTTTTCTAAAAAGAAGATTTACAGAAAAAACATTTATAAACGAAAAAAGATTTAAAGAATTTTTCTTTTCTTAGAAATCATAAATTCCAGAAAAATAGAAATAATCATCATTATATAAAGGTATCTATTCTATCTTTTTATACATTTGGAAACTTCATTTTTCTAAATATTTATCGTTTTATTAGTTTTTCAAATTAATTAATTACAGGTTAAAAAGTATATTTTTAAATAATTTAAAATGAATTTTATTATTAATTATTTTATTTTTTATCAGCCTATCAGTCGGGTCCTTATCTAGTACTTTATAAAGAATATAATTTTTTTTTTATTTTACAGAAATTTTAAATTTATTTATATTATCATTTATTTATTTAAAATGTTAATTACACTTTTGTAATTAAAAAGAAAAACCAATGTTTTTTTTAACAAGAAAAATCGTGGTTTATAAGACTTTTGCAAAACTAAAACTAGTTTAATAATCTGTTTTCTTAAAAACCACTATTTTGGTAATAATTTAACTTTTCAACATCATTTTAATAAGTATCTCAATCTAATATAATTTTGAAATAAGTTGGATGTCATGGGATAAGTTATGTCGGGACAGGAATAATGGTGGTTTGGGC
>OVBI01001636.1:0-14695 GCA_900406495.1 Sisymbrium altissimum
TTTTAAAAATTTTAAAAAAAAAAAAAAAAAAAAAAAAAAAAAGAAAGAGGCTTGGTGTTTGTTTTGTAGCCTCACCCTCAAAGGAATGAAGCCTGATGCTATAGCATACAGTGCAATGATATCAGGATTGTCTAGGAAAGGCCGACGGCGTGAAGCGGATAAGCTGTGTAGAAAAATGAAAGAAGATGGGATTATGCCTATTAAACGCATAGATAATGATGAGGCACTTAGAGATCACGACACAAGCTCATCATTGCCTGAACTCATCAAAGCAATTCATGAGTAAAGCGTTCTGCGCAGATGCATATAAAGTCATTCCATATGTTTTAGCATCCTGTAAAGATAAATCCTAGTCACAAATTAAAATTTTAACATTCATTTTATGTTGTACTCTTTTATATGCAATCATGTTAGACCCTGTAAGAAATAGATGCGATCACAATTACGTCCTATTTTCTTATAATTACCACACTTTATTGTTCTGCCATAAATCGACGAGCAATGTGCATCATTGCCTCCCTCCTAATTGTTTTTAGCATGTTAATCAAAGTAATTCCTTAACTCCTTTGATAGTTCTATTGAAACTCTCTGATAAATTGTTACTTAAGCGAGACTCCAAGTCTGTGATTCAGTTGTCTTCAAATCATATGTACCTCTTTCTCCAAGTCTGTGATTCAGTTGCTTTCAAATCATATGTACCACTTTCTCAAAAGCACTCAACTAATCCATACGCTATCAATCGCAAGGGAAGAAACTTGATCTATAAATAAAGGCAATAACATGTTTTCGGCCCATTTACTTAACGAACACCCAGATTAAGAAACTCAGGCCCAAATGCATTATTTTCATCATCTAAGACCCAAAAACCCGACCCGACTGGGTTTTGTTCTTCTTCTTGCCGGGTTTGAGAGTCTCTCCATTAATCTCTTCCGAAACACAAACTGTCTTTTTGTGGTCCTTTGTTTCATTCCTTGTCTGATGGTTTGTGTCAATTGATAAAACCCTAATTTCGTCCCGATTGGAATCGAAATTTGTTCTTCAGCGGAAGCATGAAATCGTTGGATCGATCAGAAACCCTAATTGCGGAAGAAGAGGAAGAAGAAGAAGAAGAAGAAGAAGATGTGGATTTCAATCCTCTTCTAAAGGACACGCCTTCTCGTGAAGCTTCTTCGAGTTTGAGCTCCGAAGTCGAAACTCTTGATGGTGAAATTGTGAATAGCATTGCTGTCGACGTCAAGGAAGCAAAGGAGGAAACTTCGATGCGAAGTAATGTGGAAGGAGGACGTGAAGAAAGCTTGGACCAGATGATCCAACCGATGATGCCACCTGAGGAGGAGGAGGAGGAGGAGGATGATGCCATCTGCAAGCGAACTAGAGCTCGCTATTCGCTCGAAAGTTTCACACTTGATGATCTTGAGGCCTTTCTTCAGGAGACTGATGATGAGGACGACATTCCTAATGTTGATGATGAGGAAGAATACCGCAAGTTTCTCGCCGCCGTTTTACACTCTGCTGACCCTGAGCTTCCCTTGGTACACAATGGCGATAACGATGACGACGAGGATGATGAGGATAACGATCTAGACTTCGAGATAGAGCTTGAAGAAGCACTCGAGACTGATGACGAAGAAATTGTACCTGAAAAGGTCACAACAGATGACAGAAAAACCACTAAGCGACGCCCCGTCACTAGGCAGAAGAGACGCCAAAACATCCCCTTTCAGCACAATATCAATTCTCCCGACCGATTGTTACGCCCTCTTGTACCTATCTTGCCCGTTGCATCACCTACTAGGATGTTTCCTGCTCCCGAAGCTGTTGCTTTATCGGAAAACACCAAAAGAATTGGCTTCAGCCAAGCCCAAATGGGAGAATTGCATTGTTTGATCCAAGACCACCTTCAACTTCTTATCCAGGTTTACTCTCTTTGTGCATTTGATCATTCACGCCACGAAATTGGAGCCCAAGTCCAAGGACTTATATCCGAGATGGTCCAACAACACCAAGGATATGTTTCACGCCAAAGTCATCTTCTTGTCTCCTCTTCGGCATCACCGGTTCTAGATACTGTGGATTTAGCTGGGAGATATCTAGTTGATGTTTCTAGCGGTATGTTATTGGGTTGGAAGATAGTGTCCTATATCTCTCTTATGTTTTCCTATCTGTTTTATAATTGTCTTCATTATTGAACCATTGTAGCCGTTCAAGATTATCGAAGGTGTCAAGTGGAATCCGGTTTTGATACTTCGTCTCAAAGAGTGCCATTGTTTCCACTTCCTCTCCAACAGATCGTAAACAATCCTCCTTCAGCCCCTAGTATAAGTAAGTCACCATCACATCAGCAGCAATCTAAGAAGACGTTAGCTGCTACACTCGTTGAATCGGCGAAGAAGCAATCTGTTGCCTTGGTCCATAAAGATGTCGCCATGTTAGCTAAAAAATTTCTGCCGTTGTTCAAAGTATCGCTATATCCCCACAAGCCACCTGCTGCAGCTGTTAGAAATCGGTTCCTTTTCACTGAGGCTGAGGATGAGTAAGTTCCTTTCCTTTTGCTTTTCTTGCTCTAATCTATTAGAAAATTGATTCAACGAGCTGCTTGTATGCAGATTACTGGCTCTTGGAATAATGGAATACAACTCAGACTGGAAGGCAATAAAGCAGCGCTTTCTTCCATGTAAAGGCGAGCATCAGGTAATTTCTGCAGAAATTGGAATAGTTTGTTGGGGACGAAGTAATCAGTTCATATTGATTGGATTGCTCTCATTATAGTAAGGGATACTCTGACCACAAAATTCAGCTGATATCGTGGCAAAAACTTTAGGTCTATGCAATTCCTGTTGCATATGAAGTAGGTCTGTCGTCTTTTTAATCTGCATTCGTTCCAGAGACTTATAAATGGTGTGCTAATATTTTTAAACATAAATATATTAAGTTTAACATACCTCGTGATTTGCATGTCCATGTGGTTTGATAGGGTTTTCATCAACCAGGAGATAGGAAAGACTTGTCTCTTCTAATACATTCTACTTTATTTGTTTCAGATTTATATCAGGCAAAAAAACCAGAGATCAGCTAAAGCCCCAGAAAATCCCATTAAGGTCTGTTATATGCTTGATATGCTTTATCACCTTTTCTATTTGTATGCTTATCTGTCTGCCTGCTAATTCCTTAAAGTCAGTGGCCTGAACTCTTGTCGACAAATAAGCATTGTGAAACCATTACATATATATCATGCACATAAAGAGAAATCAGTATACGAACTCATTGTCATAAAAGATAACCGTGGATGCCGTGACAAAAAATTGGAGGGTTAGTGGATAATATACTAATATGACCATCTTTGTATGCTTTTATTTGCTTCTTGAATATATTGGTCATTCATGGGTTACATTGGCATGACATGTATAGTTACATTTTTTTATCAAGCATGCCATGACTTGATCTAAATATACATACATTATGCAAATCAACATTACATGTTTAAGACGGATACAGACTGATTCCTTAAAAAAGATATGCACATTATTCTGTTCCAACCGCAATATCTGGATTTTGTCCTTACTGGTGTGTATGTATATATTTTGCCACCTACAGGCAGTTTTGAGGGTGAAAACCTCTCCCCTGACCCCACAAGAGATAGAACGTATACAAGAGGTAATTTGACAAGTGCACCCTTTTGCCATTCTGACTGGGAGTCGTAAATTTGAATGCTCAGTATAAATTTGAATGCTCAGTATAAATTTGAATGCTCAGGGACTAAAGTACTTCAAATATGATTGGAAGTCGGTGTGGAAATTCATTGTGCCTTATCGAGACCCATCCTCACTGCCAAGGCAATTGCGCACTGCCCTTGGTATTCAGAAGTCGTATAAGCTAGATGATGTCAAAAAGGAGAAGCGGCGATTATATGATACCAACAAAAGAAAGTCCAAAGAGCAGCCGTCATCAGCAAAAGAGGTCTGTCTTTCATATCTGTAGCCACTCTTAATGAGTATGTTAATATTGGCTTTCTCACTAAAAAGAAAATGTAATTCACCTTTCATCGCATGTTGCAGGACCGTCATGGTGGTTCTAAGGCCAATGGAAACCATGTTGGGCATGAATTGGTGGATAATACAGGTGACGCATACCTTCATGAAGGATTTTTAGCAGACTGGAGGCCTGGCATGCCAACTCTCTTTTATTCTACATCTATGCACTCCGTTGGGAATGCAAAGGATGATCCCCGTAATCAGTCAGTACAAACATGTACTGGTGAAGGATCTAAACATGCCCAACTTCTGCCATATACGCGGAGGCTTCCACCTTCTTTCATTCCTCTCTACCACCACACATCTGGTACAGCACCCGGTGCCTCAAGAGCACCTATAATTATGCGGTCATATCATCGTGCTCGTAAACATCGCAATAGAAGTGTAGTGAGACTAGCCCCTGATTTACCTCCACTTAACCTTCCATCTTCGGTCCGTGTTATCTCGCAGTCAGTTTTTGGGAAGAATCATTCTGAAGCATCCTCCAGAACTTGTATCCTTAAGGGTGGCATGTCTAATGTTTCTGGGAGGGGAGTTTTGGGTACTGAACCTCCTTGCCTTTCAGCTGACGGAGATAATAATGGTCCCCCTTGCGAGAAAGATTTGCCTGCAGAGAGCTCCTCTGGGATGGGCGAGACGGACAATGACTCAGATCTTCAAATGCATCCTTTATTGTTCCGGACCCCTGAGCATGGACAGATTTCATGTTACCCTTCAAACAGAGACCCAGGAGGTTCTAGTTCCTTTAGTTTCTTTTCTGACAATCGACCTCAGCTGCTGAGTCTTTTCAACAGTCCAAGGCAAATCAATCACGCAGCTGATCAGTGTCCGAAAAAAGCATCATCAGATGATCACGAGGCAGCACCGGGGGACAACTGTTTTCATCCTCTTCTTCAGAGAACTGAGTGTGAAACGAGTTATCTTATTAATGGACGTGGGAACTTAGACACAGATATTGGCAAGAAAAGCAAATTATGTCAACTTCAGGAATCTTCTAGTGCTGTTGAGAAGACTTGTATCCCTGGTGCTGGTCGTCATGATGTCAGCTTGAAATCTTTCAGTTCTAACAAACGTGCTAAAAATGTGAGCCTAGATATCAATCTAAGTACGAGATCTTCTAAGGTAAAAGATTGTGGTACTGTCTCAGCAGCAAATATTTCAGAAGTTCCAGATATCTGCATGATTCAACGTAATGGTGGCTCTGAAATGCCTGGATCAACCCCAACAGGTGATAGATGCATTGACGAGATGGGTGATCAATCTAATCTAGGCATAGTGATGGAACAAGAGGAATTAAGTGATTCTGACGAAGAGATGGTGGAAGAAGAACATGTGGAGTTTGAGTGTGAAGAGATGGCTGACTCAGAAGGAGAAGAGGGCTCTGAATGCGAAGAAATCATTGAAATGCAAGATAAGGTAAGTTGTAGTTATTTATTCAGTTATGTACAGTGTGCCTCAGGGACCAGCGTTCTTATTTGTTAATTTTTTCCCCCATAATTCCTTAAACTTAGGATATCGTGAGCGATAGGATTAAAGCATGTATGGATCCTAATTTCCAGTAGTTTTGGAGATGTCCTTTTTGTCGTGTAGTTATGTGGCTTGTGGATGGTCTTGGTGATGCATGCACTTTTCCAACTGCAGGATAACAGAACCTCTGCAGTAGAAGCAGCTTCAACAGATGTCGATTCTGGCAAAGAACTAGGCAGAGATTCTCCAAGCAGTCCTTGGTTGAGTCTGGATCCCAGTAGCCGTCCGTCAAGTAGTAAGGTTAGGGACACAGAGAAGACAGAGGCAGCAGGTAAAACGACCATGGCACAATTTGGTCCTAGTAGATCACGCAAAAAGAGGACACCAAGGAAGAGCAGGGATGTAGAATCAAAGGAAGACACAGGTGTTGCTCGGTTGAGATTGGGTCCTCTCTCGCCCTCCCTTCAGTGAAGAAACTAAGTGTGTCGAGCAGGCGGAAGCAAGTCCAAGTGTTGCGACCCCAGAAACTTCTAGGCTCAACCAAATAATCAGCTCTTCCCCACTCAAATCTCTTCCAGGTACAGAGACATCATATTACGGCCAATCTGGAGAACTGTGTTCTTGGGGTTTACTTTCTTGGAGTTTGCGGCACCCATGGAGTTTGCTACTAACGAGGTTATTTAAAAATATTTTCTCTCAGATTCTGATATTTTTGGACACTTCTATTAGAACCGTGAGTTACGAGGACAGGAAATGGTAAATAGTCTGATAAAAATTTCAGGATATAGGTGCCCAGAGACAATTGCAGGTACAAAAATGAGTAGTGCATGAGGCAGAAGGAATAAGATTCGGCTTTTGGCAGATTCAGGTCAGCCATTTCTTTTGTGAGTTCTCTTATTCCTCTGGGTGCTGTTACTCGTATATTTATAATTTGTAGATATTTCGTATCAGCTGTGTGAAATAGCTGGGAATCAATCTCTCTCTATCTAATCAAAGAGTAAATTTTTATATGGCAAAATATGGATTAATAGTCTAATCCAAGTAATGTGACAGTTGAGGAAAAATGAAATTTTGCTTACAAATGGGTACTTGTTTTATTTGCATTACTTTACAGGCTCCTAGGACGTAATGGTACCGGAAGAACAACGTTTTTGAGGCTATTCCTGCTAATTGCCAGATATTGCATGTCGAGCAAGAAATGGTTGGTGACAACACGGCAGCCTTACAGTGTGTTTTAACACTGATATTGAAAGAGCTAAGCTGTAAGAAGAAACTCAAATACTGGCTAAGCAGGTTGATGACAAGGAAGCTAAGAAGCTTGAGAATTCTAGCTTTAATTTCCATAAACCTTGAGAGAAGCAAATTCACGCAAGGGTTTTAGAGAAGAAAGTCTCTTCAACTTTATTAAACCCAAAACCAAGTACACCAAGTACAATTCTCAAAAGCTTGTATAGAGTTTGCTAAAGTCGGTAACAAGCGACTTTTCTAAGAAAAGGAAATGTAATTGATAAACTGATATATATTTAACTTGTAAATAGTTGGAAATAAAATTTTAGAAAATAGTTTCATCTTTACTGTTTTGAACTAAAAATGTAAATTTTCTTGCAGTGCTTAAATAGTTGATCTATTTTTGAAATTTTCTATAGTTTAATGTAGCCAACCTGTGTGTACAAAATCAAACATGAATGCCAATGCATGCTAAGGTACAAATCATATCAGTGAAGGGATCCAATTGGTGGCCATATTAATGACCTTTACAAGCACTCGAGAGTTATATAGTTATATAACAAAGAAAAATCTATAACAGAATAAAATAAAATGATTCATGGTGATACTCATGCTAGTTTATAGGTTGGTTGAACAAAACCAAAATGTTTAAAACATAAAGCAAGCGTTTATTATAATAAACCATGAACAGTATTTGTAAAGTATTAGTAAAAGTTAAATGAAGAACGGAACTTTTTATATCTCTATAAAAAAAAACACAGAGCACAAAGTACATCATGAAACTCAAGATGAAGATTGGAGAAGTTTCTTGTAGTCATGGAAGGTTCCATGGAATGGTGCAATCCTACCATCTGATACAACCCACAGCTCATCCACGCTTCCTGATATCAGATGCTCGTCGTGACTCACCTGCACAAACCCAACAATCAAATTAGTTTTTAATCTTGAAAAAGAGATCTGCCTAATTAGATAATGACTTGAGTGAGTTATTGTTACCATGCAAATACCGCCTTGGAATAAGACAAGTCCTTGAATCAAAGCTTCCACAGCATCAAGATCCTGACATTATTATGATATTAGCAAAAACTGAAATCCTTTGCTTATTAACAAGAAGAATGTGCAAATTTATTATTATTGGCTTACAAGATGATTGGACGGCTCATCAAGCAATAGCAAGTGCGGTTTCTTGAATGTTATCTTGGCAAATGCCACTCTGCTTTTCTGACCACCTAATTTTCCCCATTCAGACCAAAACAACAACAAAAAAAAGACAATTAGAGAAAACTAACAAATCACTATCTCCCAACACGTAAATGTAGTTCCCAGTTTCATTCCAGGTTTTGCATTGTGACCCTAAGAAAGGGCATACCTGATAAAGTGTACATGGGCTGCAGTGCAAGATTTCCAGTGACCCCAAGAGAACCCAGGTGACTTCTGAGCTTTTGTTCAGGTACTCCCTACCACATTGTACAATACCACTTAACTAACACATTTTAACAAGCCCCAGTTTCAACTATGTTATACCACTATAAATACTGTGCGCTCAAACAGACACTCGTTATTGTAAGAAGCAGACAGAAAATACCATAAAATGATGAATAATCTTTAACATGATAATGATCTCTGTTTAAAACAAACAAAGAAGATCGGCGTAGGAACTTACTGGGTAGCAGCGCATCATATATAGAAGAGGATTCGAAGAAAGGTCTAGCCCATCCACATGGTGCTGACTAAAGACTGCAACTCTAACCTGTTAAAAAGACATATCAATACATCATATTAGAGCCACCAAAGTTTAGCATTAGTAGAGCAGGAAAACGAGCAATCGAAAATCTGGCTAACGAAAACCCAAGATTCGATATGTTGTTGTCAATGAACAGTTTTAAAAATCAACGCTTTTAAAGAATTCAACTCCTTAAACCTAGAAGGGGTCCCATAACTTGAGAACAAGAAACTGTGTCCAATTTGTTGTTCAGGTAAGAAAAAGAGAAGCCTTCTGCGATACCTTTGCAGAACGGAAAACTGTTCCAGAGCTTGGTTGCAGATCCCCAGAAATAAGCTTGAGTATAGTTGATTTACCAATACCATTCGGTCCCACCACTGCAAATCGACGAAAAGACCATATATAGAGCTTAAAATGCAAGGAAGAGCCTCAAAATATAAGTTCTACAAGTCCGTTGGTGCTTTACATATTGATATCCACATATGACTGACGAAAGTTTAATAACACCTAAACTTTAAAAAAATATACAGTATTATCTACGAGACCTCGAAATCGAGGGAGGGGAGAGCCTTCTTACTTGCAATACGGCTATCCAGATCTATTCCGAAGTTCAGGTTCCTAAACAACAACGGACCACCAGCGTAGCCAAATGATGCATCGCTGTAGAAAAGAATAAACGAGTACGAAAATCTATCATGTTGAAATCTGTATCCTCCCCATACCAAAAAAAAGTACAGAAGTTTGTGTAAGATTCACACAGGAGGATTCCGAAACTGACAAACCTGAAACTGATAATGGGGGGTCCAGGCTTATCGTCAGGAGTTGGAAATTCAAATTTATAGCTGCAAAAGAAAGACAAGAGGTTAATTTATAAGAGATCGGAGCTGAGAGCAACCTTCGAATGCTACTGTAGCCATTTTATCCCATATCAGAGTATAGCATCATTCCTAACTTCAATTGAAAATGCTTTCGCATATCTATAAGAGGGGTTCGCTTACTCTGGATCATTAATAACTTGATCCACATGGGCCAGCCGGTCCAATGCCTGGGTCATAGACACAATAATATTAGAGCAGCAGCACTGATGGCCATGATATACTCACATAAATAATTGTAACTGTTGACACCTTGATTCTTGACTGAACAAGAGACGCCCGCTTTGCATTGAAACGAAATTTATCAATGAACGCCTGTAGCAGAAAACAAGATATTAAACTGATATCCCCATGCTGGAATACTGCTAAACAAACCAGAGATTAGTTGAAAACAGAATTCATGAGATCATTGTGCAGAAAAAGAAAGGAAACCTGCATATGTGCCCGTGATCGTTCACTTGATTCAAAAGCTTTTTGCTGATTCTTCACTTGTTCTTCCCGTGTTCTTTCGAATATATCATAATTTCCCTTATAGGTGCTTAGTTTTTGGTTTTGCAAATGGATGATGTCTGTGACCACCTGCAGCATTACACGTGTACAGAGATATGGAGAAATAATAACTGCGTGTCGAACAAGAGATTAAAAAAAAGTACCGTGTTCAAGAATTCCCTAGCATGTGAAACGACTATAAATGTTTTTGGCCACTTCGTTAGATATGTTTCCAACCATAAGACAGCGTGGAGATCAAGATGGTTCTACCAAAACAGAGGAAAAGAATGTCAGAAATTTGAAAATACGAAGAAAATATATATATATATATATAATAATAATAAGCGAAGCTCATAAAGAAAACACACCGTAGGTTCATCAAGCAACAACAAATCAGGCTCTATGAACAGCGCACGAGCGAGTGCAATTCGCATTCTCCATCCTCCTGAAAAAGTATTTGTAGATTTCTTCTGCATTTCTGGAGTGAAACTGAGCCCCTGAAAATATCATAGAGACAACGTTTGCAAGTTAGCAGTGGTTAGATGTTGAAAGCAACAAAAGCACATGCAAAGATTTTAATAGAAGATAACATCCAAATCTAGCTTTTCATATGCTTTTTGTAATGATGGGTCACGACTTGTGTCCAGATATAGATAATTATGCTATCCTGAGAAACAAATAGCCTAAGAAGTTAGCGGACTATGGTTAATGGTAAAGAGCAAACTTACAGCAAGGATACTAGCTGCCCGAGCCTCAGCAGTGTAAGCATCAATTGCATCGAGCCTTTTGTATATTTCTTCAAGCCTTTGAGACATAAGATCTCCTTCAGCTGTATCTTTGGTAGGCATTCCATCCTTAGCTGTGGGTTCTTCCACCTCCAGTTCTCTCTTGAGACAACCAAACAATAGTCAACATTACCACCAAATATAGATGTAATGGTAAGCAATGACTCCTCTAATAGTAAAACAAGCTTGTAAGTACCTGTTTAGCCAGTATTTGAGTTTCTTCTTCCAAAAGCTTGGCTCTTTCAATATCAGTGTTGAGAACACATTGTAAGGCTGTGGTGTTGTCACCAACCACTTCTTGCTCGACATGCAATATCTGGCAATTTGCAGGAATACCCTCAATAGCATGCATAGCCATATACCTCAAAAACGTTGTTTTTCCGGTACCATTACGTCCAACAAGCCCTGTAAAACAAGTGGCCATTTGTTTACTTGGATTCAAAGGGAGCGCGAATAAGAAAATGAAGATAAAAATAAAACCCACCATAGTGGCGTCCAAAAGAGAGGGTGATGGATCCGTCGACAATGAGATCACGGCCTCCAACAGAGACATTGAAGTTATCCATATGAATATCTCTAACAGCAGAGCCACCACCAGTGTCATGGTTGACACTAACAGTAGGCATCCCTGCTTTAACCGCTTCCATTTCAGCAACATGCTGTTGGTATTGAACCTCTCTTTGGCGATCGTCCTTCTTCTTTCTCCTTTCGATCTTAGCTTTGTCACGCTCAGACAGCAAAGGCCCATCTGTCGGCTCAGGCTTCCTCTTCTTAACAGGCCCGTCGTCCATTCCCTCGTTCATTCTTACAGGCATCGCAAGACTCCTTACAGCTGGTTTAGGCTTCACCAATCCATGCTTTCCAAACTTATCCGACAGTTTGCTACAAACCTACAGCAACCCACCAAACCAAATCCCTAACTTAGGTCCTAAGGAGAACCCCAAGCACACAGTCAATTACAAGAATAAAAACGAGTCTTTCTCTACTGATTTCTTACCACACGGCACTCGTCGAAATCGGAGACGCATTCAGCAGCGACGAGGAGCTCACCGACGGCATCGAAGGCACCTTCACCTTCCTCCCCGAAGTCGAAATCCTCGTCGGCGAGGACATTGATGATGTAGTCCATGATGGGCTCGTCCACATCCTGTGCTCTGCGTCCCAGCACTTCAAACACTACCGAGCTCGCAACTTCTGTCATGGCCGGAGATTATCTTCGATCCGCGAAACAGAGGCGATGAAGCCAAAACCAAGGGAAGGAAAGAGGAAGAGGAAGGGCGAACCAATTTTGGGCTTAAATGGGCCTCTTCGAAATATTAATGGGCCCTACTAATCCACCTGCTTAAATAAGAGAGTTTATTCAATGTTCCCTCCAATTTTATACTTTGTTTGACAACAACGCAAGTATGTGTCTCCTCTGTTTGTTGCTGCCATTGTTAACATGTCAAGTTTCTGCACAAAAATTACAAATGGATGTTTTTTTCTTACTTCTTCTTCTATCGATTGTTTTAGTTTGTGGAGACTTAAGATGGTACTACATGTGCCTGGACAGCTGTTTGTCTTAAATCATTTGAGGATTACCCAACAAGACCGAACCTTAGACCTCTAAAGTTCACCAATCAAACTTTACCAAATATATAATATTACTTTTAAGTTTATGTATTAATAAATCCCCCTGTCTTAATTTATTACCATAGCATTATTTCTTAGCCACAAAACCAAAATGAGATAGTTGACAAGGGAGAAAGATCAGATGAACTGGATCTTGCACATTGATGAAGCTGCGGGGATGGCCTTTAGAGTAGCTCGCAAGTAATCACCATTGTTGCCGTCCTCTTCAATACCAATTTTCACGGTTTGGAGATATTCTAACTTCCTCAAGAAATGCCTCATCTGTTTCAGCTCTCTAAAACTTCCCCGGTACCCTGAAATCTCTAGCACCATCACTCGACACATGGACAAACAACACGTTTCCTCCTTCTTCATGCTAATGCAAGAGCATGCGTCACCACATCTGCTAGTGACTCTGTGCACAAGACCCTGAAAGCATAGCAACCCGTTTGACATGTAGAATGGCCAAAAAAAGAAAAGGTATAAATTTGAGTCATGTGTTAATTTTTCAAGAAAAAGCATTGATCGACAAACCTTTATAACAAGAGTATGTAGATATGGAGAGTTCTTAATGAGAAGAGGCAATGATTGCCATCCTTTTTCCTTGTCGCTCTCAAAAGATAGATGACAGAGGCGGATGAACACCGGCATGAAATTACAGCAGAAGTGAAACGCCTGGTTTGTCAGAAAACATATAGCTTAAAATGGAACAATGGGGTAGCTTGTAACAGAAACAACCAAATCGTAGCAAAACTGACCTCAAGAGAACCGGGAGATAGGTGAAGGGCCATAACATATCTTATCCCATCAACCAGATCGTTAACATTGCCAAAAATGTCATCAAAAAGGTCCGCTGGACCATAAACTTCATAACCATCGGCATAATCACCAAAATCATATTTGGTAGTTGACTCCCACAGTCGAAGATCCAGCCTAGCTTCGACAAGGAATCTGAAATCATCAACAACATAACGTGTGGATACAAAACCAGAATAGTCAAGATACATAAGATTCGGTGTCTTGATCAAAACTGCATCTTTATAAGCCCATGTGAAACGAGGAAGATGGAAATCAATCACGAGTCGCTTGATGGATTCACTAGACACGGTTGGCGCGATATTCTGGCTGACATAACGATCACGTATGAATAGTTCTTGGAGCAAGGGGCAACCAGAGATGAGCCAGTCATACAGTTCTTGATCAGCCACGAGAGAACTAAGGGAAAGTGTCTTGAGCACTGGGAAAAACACGGTGCCCTCAGGGGGAGCATCCCCATCAACATTTATTCCATCGGATAGTGTGAGTTTGACCAATCTGTTGCTGCTCGAGAAGACCCCTATATCCAGAGAATGACCACCTTGGGATTGCAAGTCTAGCTCTAAGCAACCACGTCCCAATGCAGTACGAATCCAACGTTCAACACTCGATGTTTCATAGTCGACGCCGCAGTTCAGAGAGAGTCTATTGATGGGACAAGTCTTCTTCCACCGAGAAACTGTTTTCTCCATGAAAACAGAGAAGCCACTGTCACTTAAAGTTGATGAGTCTTCCAGATCAAAGTTGTCTACAAGAAGGAACAGTTCCCTCCATCTCTCGGACAGAACAGACGTTGAAACAGCAAGTCTTGTCGGAAGTAAAGACAGGATTTTGCCAAGAACATCATTCGGCAAACGGCTGATGAAATCTCTAGAATCCATAGAGACAGGCTCGATTTGACACTTTCCTAATGCTTGCAAATCTAAAGTTTTAAAACCACAAATAATAATTGAGCAGCAGTTATGTCCAATTCTCAAAAAGAAAATAACCAAACAAGATGAAGTAAGGACGGATCAGCGAACATCCTAGAGCAATATATGAAAATGTCCACACACACACACACACAAAAAGCAGTAAACTTTCCGTTGGGAATTGTCAACATTTCGATACTAGTTTTCAAGTTAAACAAACATCAAGTCTCTAGTGTATAGCAAAATTCAGTTACAATACAGAAATTTATGAATATAAGATGATGATCTCTTAGCACAAAAAAAAAGATGATGTTCTCACTATAGGCTGATCAATCACTCTACTACTTTCATTTTTGATTCAAGATAGAAAAAAAATGAATGAATAAAATAAAAACTTACCCTAAATCCAGAGGATGGGTGTGATAGCAGAATTGTTTGGTCTAACAAGGAAGATCGAAGCATTGAGAAAGCTCTTTATCGACTAAACTAAGATATGGGTTCACCTATGCATGTCTTATACCATTTTGTATTCTTCTTAGAGATGAAGTAATTACTTCAATATCTCTAAGTTAACAATCAGAAACTTTGTTAAACAGAAATTTAAAAAATATCACCTTTTTCAAAGAGAAATTGCTCATAGCAATACCGAAAATTAAGAATCTAACCAGAAAAGAAATTGGCTATGGAACTTTGTATGTATTCTACAATATATACGTTTATACCATCATTTGTCAGATCACATACATGTCTTTGTAATAGA
>OVBI01001636.1:14750-30699 GCA_900406495.1 Sisymbrium altissimum
TATATAAACTAAAAAGATATAATCTTTTTTAAAGAGAAATTGCAGTATACGCACATAGTAATACTGGAAATTAAGAATCTAACCAGAAAAGAAATTAGCTACGGTACTCTGTATATATTCTATAATATATATGTTTATACTATCATTTGTCAGACCACACACGTGTCTTTGTAAGATACGAGATAATGGGAAAAAATTTAGAACGTGTTATTATTCATCTTTTTATCTATGCTAAAAATAAGAAAGAATTGTTAAATAAAAAATATGCATAGAAACTAAAAAATATTACGTTTTTTAAGAGAAATTGCAGTATACGCACATAGCAACACTAGAAATTAAAAATCTAACCGAAAAAAAAATGGTTATGGTACTCTGTATATATTATACAATATACACACGGATACCATCATTTGTCAAACCACACACGTGTCTTTGTAATAGACGAGATAATAGAAAAAAAAATCTAGAACATATAGTTGTTCATCTTTTTATCTATGTTAAAAATAAGAAAGTTTTTAAAAAGCAAATATATAAAAATAAAAAAGATATTACCTTTTTCAAAGAGAAATTGCAGTATACGTATATAGTAACACTAAAAATTAAGAATCTAATAAAAAAAAAACTGCCTACGGTACTTTGTATCTATTATATAATATATATGCTTATACCATCATTTGTCAGACCACACAAGTGTCTTTGTAATATACGAGATAATAGAAAATAATTTAGAATATATTATTATTCATCTTTTTATCTATGTTAAAAATGAAAAAGTTTGTTAAATAGCATATATGTATAGAAATGGAAAAGATATCATTTTTTTTAAAGAGAAATTGCATTATACGCACATAGTAATACAGAAAATTAAGAATCTAACAACAACAAAAATTGGCTACGGTACTCTGTATATATTATACAATATATATGCTTATACAATTATTTATCAGACCACACACGTATCTTTGTAATAGATGAGATAATGAAAAAATGTTTAGAATATGTTATTATTTATCTTTTTATCTACGTTAAAAATGAGAAAATTTGTTACATAACATATATGTATAGAAACTGAAAAAATCTTATTTTTTTAAAGAGAAATTACAGTATATGCACGTAGTAACACCAGAAATTAAGAATTTAATCTAAAAAAAAATTATCTGCGGTACTCTGTATATATTATACAAGATATATGTATACCACCATTTGTTATTATTCTACACATGTCTTTTTGTAATAGACGAGATAATGTCTATAAATTTAGAATATGTTATTATTCATCTTTTTATCTACGTTAAAATGAGAAAAAATAACAAATGTGTATAGAAATTAAAAAGATATTACCTTTTTAAAGAGAAATTGTAGTGTACCTAGATAGCAACACCATAAATTAAGAATCTAATAAAAAAAAAAAGACAAATTGGCTATAGTATTCTATATGTTTTATATCATCATTTTGTCAGACTACACACATGTTGTGTAATAGACGAGATCATGGAAAAAAATTTAGAACATGTTATTGTTCATCTCTTTATATTAAAAGGGAAGAGGAACACTTGGGTTATATCATAATAAACCACAGTTTTCGGGGAAAGATTTAGTTGGAGAGCGGTGAAGTTCTGTCCACTTGAAACCAGAAGCTTTGAATCCCAAAGTTTTGCTTTTGCATATATGGAAAACTGAAAGTGTCTTTGAAACTTTGGAAAGTGGTATTCCTCTACGAGAATAATAAAAACAACTACTTGCAGAGGAATTTTCGCAGAGTTTCATAAAGTGTCGTGTGATTTCTCATTTCCCTATTGGAACGTACGTCCCAAGGGTTTATATATTCTTGTTGAATCCCAAAGTTTTGCTTTTGTATAACCAATTATATGGTCTGACTGTCCATGTTTTAGCACATTAGATTAGAGATTTAACTACCTACAAATACCTTTTTATGTATGTTTGGCAATCTAAGCTACTTCAGGCTTGACCGGGGCAAAAAAACAAAAAAAAAAGAAGAAACGAAAACAACCCATTTCAGATAAAAAAAAGAAGATAAATTTGCCTATTTAAAATCTTTGAAACATTCCCTGATAAACATACATAAAAAGACAGCTATTCTTATGAAAGAAAGCTCAAAACTTTAATAACACCTAATATGTCTCTCTACTCTTTTCCACCACTTTGGGTGTCACAACAAATCAACAATATCGAAATTTGGTTTGTTTAGAGCTCATCATGGTTATCATCATCCTCGTCCGCGGAGGCTGATTCACCACCCGGTGCTCCACCAGACTTTTGGTATACGGCTGTGATGATTGGGTTACAGACAGCCTCGACCTCCTTGAGCTTCTCATCGTACTCTGTTTTCTCTGCATTCTGGTTTTCATCAAGCCATTCGAGAGCCTCTTTAATAGCGGCTTCGATCTTCTCCTTGTCATCCGCCTCCAGTTTGTCAGCAAGCTTGTCCTTGTCGTTCACTTGGTTCTTCATGTTGTACACATACGTCTCGAGGCTGTTCCTCGCATCGATCCTCTCTTTCACCTTCTTGTCTTCCTCTGCAAACTCTTCTGCCTCCTTGACCATCTTCTCAATCTCTTCTTGGCTCAAACGTCCCTTCTCGTTCGTGATGGTGATCTTCTCTGATTTACCACTCGCCTTGTCCTCTGCTTTCACGTTGAGAATACCATTGGCATCCACTTCGAATGTGACTTCGATCTGAGGGGTTCCTCTTGGAGCTGGTGGGATTCCGTTGAGGTCGAAGTTACCGAGCAGCCTACAGTCCTTGGTGAGACTTCGTTCACCTTCAAAGACCTGGATGGAGACGGTGGTCTGCTGGTCCTGGTAGGTTGTGAACACCTGAGACTTCTTGGTCGGAATAACTGTGTTTCTCGGGATCAACTTCGTCATCACTCCCCCGACAGTCTCGATACCCAAAGTGAGTGGTGCAACGTCCAAAAGAAGGATATCTGGAAATACAAACACAACACATTGAGACACAACATTCCAAAAGCTAAAAGAAGAAGCAGAGCTATACACATCGCAGAGAAACATACCTTTGGTTTCATCACCACCTTCCCCGCTCAATATACCTCCCTGAACGGCAGCACCGTAAGCCACGGCCTCATCGGGGTTCACACCCTTGTTGGGCTCTTTTCCTTCAAAGAAGTCCTTCAAGAGCTGTTGTACCTTAGGGATCCTAGTACTTCCACCGACGAGAACAATCTCATCGATCTGGCTCTTCTGTAGACCAGCATCATCCATAGCTTTTTTCACAGGTCCCATTGTCTTCCTGAACAAGTCGTTGTTGAGCTCCTCGAAACGGGCTCTGGTGAGTGGCTCAGAGAAATCAGTGCCATCAAAGAGGGACTCAATCTCAACACGGACTTGGTGCTGGCTACTAAGAGCTCTCTTGGCTCTCTCACATTCTCTTCGGAGCTTTCCCAAAGCCTTTTTGTCCTTGCTAATGTCCTTCTGGTGCTTCTTCTTGATCAGCTTGATGAAGTAATCCATAATCCTGTGGTCAAAGTCCTCACCTGCGCACAATCACATTCACAAAAAAACGTAAACACAACGACCACATATATGACCACACAAAATGTATTGTTGTTATTAAGGTTATGGTTAAGTTACCTCCCAAGTGGGTGTCACCATTGGTAGAGAGAACCTCAAACACTCCATTGTCAATGGTCAAAACACTGACATCAAAAGTACCACCACCAAGGTCAAAGACAAGGATGTTCTTCTCACCACCCTTCTTGTCAAGACCATAGGCAATAGCAGCGGCAGTGGGTTCGTTGATGATTCTAGCAACATTGAGGCCAGCGATAACACCAGCATCCTTAGTGGCCTGCCTCTGGGCATCGTTGAAGTAAGCTGCACCGAGGCAAAAGAAAAAGCGGTTAAATCAACCAAGCACACATGCGAAAAGAGATAAGCACACAGTATTAGTTATAAATTTGAAGGTCACCTGGAACAGTGACGACGGCGTCCTTGATTTTCTTGCCAAGGTAGGCTTCAGCAGTCTCCTTCATCTTAATGAGAATCATGGCACTGACTTCCTCAGGAGAGAAGACCTTGGTCTCACCATCCTTGATCTTGACTGAAATGTAAGGCTTGCCGTCCTTGTTGACAATCTTGTAAGGTACAAGTTTCATGTCCTTCTGCACCTCCTTGTCCTCGAATCTGCAAATTTATGACAAAAAGAGAGAACCTTTTAATACAAGATTCCAAAGAGCAAATCCAGACAGAAGCAAAGAAAAACTTACTTTCTCCCGATCAATCTCTTGACGTCGAAGACAGTCCTCTCAGGATTGACAGCCGCCTGGTTCTTAGCAGCCTCACCAATGAGCCTCTCGGAGTCGGTGAAACCAACCCAGGAAGGTGTAATACGGTTCCCTTGGTCATTGGCAATGATCTCAACATGGCCATTCTTGTAAACACCAACACAAGAGTATGTCGTTCCAAGATCTATTCCTATCACTGATCCAAGCTTCGTAGCAGCCTCTTCTTTCGCACTCGAGATCGCAAACACACATCCTGAACAACAATCATACGTCAATAAAACACATCACTATCCTAACCACTATATCAATGTACACTAATCAAATACGAGATCTAATCTTAACTAATGATTACTTCCATCAAACATAACAAACAGACAGATCTAGTCACTCACCTAAGAGGACGAACGCAAGCACAAACGTATCGCGTGCCATCTCCAAAACAATCCTTTTATGCTTCTCTCTCTCTCTCACGACTTAGTAGTGAGTTCGTTGGTTTCTTCTCTCCTAATGTGACCTCGCGCTTTATAAAGGTTCGACTTCCCGAACGCTACGGGGCACAAAGTCGCTTATTATGGTATGCCCATGAATGATCAAAGAGCTCGTGTCATCTTACACAGCGCTGTCCAATTAGATCGTGACACGTGCACGGTGAACGAATTGAGACGCGAAGAAACAAACAGAACCGTGTCATCTTAGACGATTCCAACTAATGAGAACGTGACACGTACACGGTGAATCATGTGGGACGCGAAGAAACAGAGTCCATGTCATCTTAGACTCAGCTAACCAATCCCGTCGCGACGTGTGCAACGCTCAGCCAATTAGATCTCTGATCTTGCGTTGGTTAATCTTGACCGTCCGTCCGTTTTAAGATAATGGGCTTTTTCCTTTACCGGCTCTTGTTTTTCTAAACCCAATACTAAACTTGAGGCCCAATTAGAGCTCTACATTAAATAATAACCCATTGCTTCATCCTCTCTGTTTTTGATAAGATCCAATCAATTTAGAATCAAATCGCAGATAGTAATTAGGGTTTATGGGTTTGGTAAAGGGCTTGAAAGAGAGAGAGATGATATACTCTATATCAGTGTTACATGTTACCATGCCACTATCCTAATATGCATATATTTATACCCCAAAAAGTATAATACTTTACATTAATACTACGCAGTCTAGGCCATATATATACATTAACACAAACTATATTTATTTCCTAGAAAATATATGTGCTGTGTGATGATATCATGGGTCAATACTATTTAAATCAACGATATAACAAAAACTAAGTAAATATTTTCACATGTTACAAGAGCTTTTAGATCTACAAACAGGGATTATAATTTCCAATTTAATTGAACGATCCATTTAGTCATGAGACTTCGAGCCAAATAATGTGAAACACTATTAAAAAAAACACACACGGTGGTTAACGTCATTTATAATCATGCTTAACGTCAAATCTTCAAAAGCTTAAAACTTTTACAAAATCTTAAATTAAGACATAATTAGGCACTAAGTGCGTGTTTAAAAATCCAATACGAATTGAATCAAATCTCGGAACATGAGTCCTCTCTCTCCCTCAATACGAGTGTCTTCGCTTAGTTACTGTAAAATCAGATGCTAATTTTCCATAACTTCCTCAAGGCAATCAAACAAATGAGTGATGCTCAGTTTTTCTTTTCTGGTGTAGATTGTCTCTTTAGACATGCCATCTCTTTGGGCTGCCATTTCGATAACAAAGTACAGCTGCTTGATCGGAATCTACAGAAACATGTGACAAAAAAAAACAAAAGTTTACAAGTATTAGTGATCAAAATCATAGAGCTTTTATTTGACAGTTCTACTAATCAAAGATACAATGAGATCGAACACATACATCATTAAGGGCTTTGGAAGCTTCGTCGATATCATCCTCTGAGAACACGTTTAGTTGCTTCAGCACCTGAACCATGCATGCATAAACTTGAATATGAATAAATTTGTTGAAGGGAACCAAAAATAATTGAGTTGCAAAGAAGACAAATTACCTTCTTCGCATCCTCTATCCTAAGTAATGGAACAGAGTATGTCACAGAAAAAGCTTTACGCAAACCAACAGCTTTTAAGAACGCTAACTCGCTTGTTGTACCAAGAACAAGAAGTTTGCTCCCCTGTCGACAATGTACCCAAGTTAGTGAGATGTTACTTTGTACCGTAAATATAAAACTTTACCTCAATTTTTTTTTTTTTTTTTAATTAGGAAACAAACCTCTTTGGGAAGCTGATTGAGAAATATTAATAATGTTTGAAGGATCGTGTTTGAAAATCGTGGTCCAATTTCTGAGTATTCCAACAACCTACAAATGTTATAATATTCGACTGAGTTACGAAACCAATCAAGTGTTGGGTATATAGAAAAGAGAGAGTAGAAATGAATGCAAGACCTTTCAATATTGTCAAGGATAACAATGCTCAATGGTGATTTGTATGCATCCTCAAAGACCTGTTCATTCACACCAAAATAAGTGTTACTAGACAACAAAAGAGAACAAAACATACAAGTAGCAAGCTAGGACCTTGGCAATGTGTGCAGCTTTTGAGCTCTCCTGAAGACCAGCCATTGTCTCTGCTGAGACCTGACCAGATGGTCAAACAAACATAAGAGGCAACAATTTTATAAAGGTCCAAAAGTAACTAATCAGTGCCATTAAATAAAGTGTGGCACTTACTATTTTAACATATGGGAAGTTACTGTCCATGCCAACGGTCGCAGCTAACGCAGTTTTCCCACTGGCCAAGAAGCTTAAAAATATTAGAAACCGCTAGAATCAACAACACACTAAAATATGGGATATAGACCTTGACTATTTGTTTATCTTTATCGTTGACGTTTTCGTTTATACTTTACAAAAAAATATTCTACTTTTAAAATGAAGCATGTAAGGTACCTTCCACTAGGTCCCTCAAGAAGGCAAGTGACTGGAGGACTTGTTTCGTTGGCAACTTGGTCAACAAGAAACATGATTCTTTCGTAGATGAGATTTTGCCGATCACCACAGTCCACGAATCCCTTGGGTCTGTTGTACATACCAGCATTAGCAGATCAATATACAATATGGATGATGGCAAAAATAAATTACTCTGATTGTCTTAACAAAATTTACCTGCAGTTCTGAAGGTCCTTTGAAGAGGCTCCAAATGCAGGTTTAACTTCACGTAATGCTTGAAGAAAATCCTCCATTGTAACTTTAATATTCTCTTCATCCACTGGTTTTGAAAGATCTTCCATGCTCACATGTCTGTTTAAAGCATATGATGTTGCACTTTTCACAACACCTTCAAGCTCAGCACCACTATAGTTCTTCGTCTGAGCAGCTTTCCAGTTACCATATAGGATCAATCATGTCAAGACTCAGAATTTATGCTAAATTAATAAAATCATCAATGATATAAGCTAGTATAAATGTACACAGACGGTGGAGGCATACCAAGCTCTTGGAGATTAACATCAGGAGCAAGGAAAGAATTTTCCTTCATCATTTTCGTATGAATATGAAGAATTTCTAAACGTCCAGCCTCATCAGGGAGGCCAATCTCAATATGAACTTCTAACCTTCCAGGCCTGTGGGCATGCAAAACTCAGAACATTAATATCTATGTCCACTAATTAACTCAAATCTGAAGTTAACATACATTCAAAAACGAAAGCTTTGGATGTCATCTTGTCCAAGTAAATATATATATATATATAAGAAAGTCAAAATATATAAACTACTTCAGATTATAATTGGATTATATACATGAAATAAGGGCACTACTAATTAGCACAGGTATGCACAGACCTTAGAAGAGCTTCATCAAGCATATCCTTCCGGTTTGTCATTCCAATAAGTAAAACATTGTTCAAGGCCTCCACACCATCTATCTGGAAAATAACAAGTGTTAGCCATATCTGAAAAGACTAAACAAGTAAACTTTGGCCAATAGCTTGATCGTTGTAGGCTAACCTTTGTCAGGAGCTGGTTAACGATACTGTCATGGACACCTGTACCATCCCTGCTTGATCCTCTTGACTGAAATTTTCTACAACTTAGTTTAACTCAATAAACGAACATTGTTCACAAATCAGACGCTAGGATTGTTTACTGCATTGAAATGTCATTCTACTTTCCAGAATCAATAGGGAAGCACAAAACATGACTGTTTTAGTTGTCAAAAATGACAGCAGCTTGAATAAAGTCGTGTACCTTACAAATAGCATCGATTTCATCGAAAATAATGACATGCAGCTCACTATCATCACCTGAAAAGTTTGATAAGAGTGCCAAATCAGCACACTGATTGTAACAAAGGAAAACATAAAAGCACAAGGCAGGGTAAACAATTCTTCCGCACCAAGGGTTCTCTGGTCGTTCTCAGCATCAGAAAACAGGTCTCTGACATTCTTTTCTGTCTCACCGACAAATTTGCTTAGCACCTCAGGACCATTCACAATCTATTATGTCAAGAAAAGATAAAGGAAGGCTTTTAAAACATGTATACTTGTTGAAGAAAGAAAGTCAATAAAACAGCCTCGTACATTTGGTGGCTTAAATGAGTGGAATCTTAGACTACTAAGTTAAGTAAACGACAGAATGAAATTAGAGACTTTACGAACTTATAAGTTCTGGTACTTTTTTTCCATGAGTGAGTGTGGAGAAGATCAGAACTATACCTTTGGCTCCTTTCCATTTAGCATTTTTCCAATTTGGCGTGCCATCAAGGTCTTGCCTGTACCAGGAGGTCCAAAAAGAAGCATCCCTTTAACGTGCTTTGAGCCAAGTCTGCAAGATTAAAAGAATAACCTTTAAAGGGATACACCTAGCAATAAATGTCAAAACTGGTTGAAGAAGGAATCACAAGACCTTTTCCTGAGACGAGGAAATATACGAGAAGCAAATGCTCTTCGGAATATATCAACAAACTCTGCATTTAAGCCACCAATGCCCAGAGACTGAAGGTTAAACTCCTTTTCTTTAAATATTTTGCTAGTAGCAGCCTCTCGTTGGTTGATAATCTGTATACCAAGTTACAAAAACCAGGTTAAAATGGATGACAAAGGATTGCCAGCAACATGAGTTGCTGGCATTGTCACATCAAGTGATGAGACAAGATAGTAATAGTATTACCAAAAGAATTGATAAAAAGACAGACCTTTATACCACTTGCATTTGATGCTTCAAACACAAAATATGTATCGTTACAGATCATCCCTCTTTCGATACCTTTTATTTGGTTCTCATCAGCCTCTAGAACCGCTCGATTGACAGTAAGAATGTAATTAGTTCCATGAAACTCAAATGTAACTCTTTGGCCTACTGTGAAGACCTGCATATAAGCATGCATAGTTTCAATAAATCAGTGCATATCTTTTGCGGAAAGAAAAAAAAAAACTACACCATCAGATATATCTATGACCTCAGAGTATACAAATCATTCATGAGGAGCCAGGACAGAGCAAGAATCCAAAGCGTTTACCTGAGAAATGAATTTTCTCTTGAGTTGGGCTGAAAGGAGCATGGCATCAACCTGAAAAGTAAAATCTATCAGACATAGATGTTCACAGATCACAAGAGCTGTCACCAAAAGAAAGAATCAGTTACCTGTTCGTTTTTAGTACCCTTCTTCACAAATTCTAACTCAAGTGCCAGCAAAGTCAGGTCAAAATTTTCAGGAGGAACGAATCTGCAAGGACAGGTTTTAGGATTTAGAGAGCAACAAAAAAAAAAAAAAAGAAATCTGTAAGGCCCGGCAGTACGGGTGAGAGAATTACCTGGTGATGGTTACCATGTCATCAGCAGAAACTCTAGCATGTCTTCGTTGAACAGCATTTAGAGCAATGACTCCATCTTGGATGCTCTCGTGTCCAGTACGCAACAGTTAAGTTTAACAAAAATTCTATAAGTTTCTAAAGAAACAAGTGATCCGACAAAACAAACAATTCAAAAACTAAAACTTAGAGGTCCTAAATATCTCATTTCAAGAACCGGCTCCGGGAGGAACAAGTAAGGTAGCTCAATATGTGTCACGTGAAAAAAAACAATGTTACTTGTCAGAAATGATCAAAGCAGAGGTGCGATGAAGAAAAGGATATGACAAGGACAAAGTGAAGACGTCAGCGACGTTGGCGAGGAAGAGATCTGTGCCGGGAACCGCGAACTGACGGAGATCAGAGGGTGAGCAGTAAGCCAAGTTGGTGAAAGCTAAATGTGCGGCCGGCGTGGTGGTCACCTTCATGGTTTTGACGACAGAGGACTGTGAACCCGAGAGATCCGCCATAGAAAACTTGGACAAGAATATACGGCGAGAAAGAGTCAAAATCTTTTCCCTTGGGACAAGAAAAAGAATTTCGAAATTATTAAAGGAATATATGGGAAACGTAGGAAGCAAAAAACAAGCAGGGAACATGGTACAGGAAGCACAACACAAAGAATTAAAATTTCGAAACTATTCTTGTAACAATACAAAGAAGCGGAAGCAAAAACAAAGAGTAAACTATCAACACGAACAGTAAAGGAAGCACCACACACACAGTTACAGAGATGAAATTTCGAAACTGATCCTTACAACATTCAACCAAAGATGAGAAAGGACGCAAGAAAAATCAAGCAGCAACACAAACGAACAAAATTCGCTAGTAGGTAGATCCGTAAATTAAAGAGATCAGTGAAACACTCAAATCAATCACATTATCATAAATCTCGAGTTTTGAAAAACCTAATTAAGCTACACAGATCGAAGACAGAGAGCAGTGACGAGCCAGCAGAAACAAACACCTTGATTTACCTGAAAAAGACGCCTATCTCACGCCGGAGATACTACAGTTGACCCGAGTCAAAATCTTTTCCCTTCGGATACGTTACTGTCTTTTTTTTAGGGTTGTAATAATCCCTAATCCTAAAGGGCTCATTAACATAAATTTAAAGGAAAAAATAATTGTTTTTTTGTTAATTGGTCAATTGTACTTTTATACAGCTAGAAATATCTTGGAGACGTAAGTCAAATATCCCACTCCCACGTAATAATTAACATTCTTATTTGACGAGGAAAAACTCTTAATTTTTTTAACAATATTCACTAAATATTGGTTGTGAGTTAAATACTAGTTATTTCAAAGTCTGTACGTTTTTCTTTTGAGAAAAGAGTCTGAGATTTACTTATATAATTCACTAAAATCAAGACGAAAAAATCAATCCAATATAAAAAGCGGGATTGATCAGTGGTCAACAAATTATAATCGAATATGAAATATTTTGGTCTAGCAAAACTTTAGTTTTCTCATCTACCAAAATAATTGAAAGTGACAAAGGTCAGACGAAACCGCGTTGAGAGAATAGTGTGTCAGAGAGCTGTAGCTGGTGAGTGTTAAGACCATCTTTTCTTTTTCTTTTATAAGTTTAAATGAAATGCTTTACGAGTTGAGTACTTGAGTAAATGGATAGATAAATATATATATATAAATTAATAGGCTTAACAAAAGTTTAGTTTCCAAATTCATTTGGGACGAGTCACAGCAAAAAAAATTATAAATTCATTTTTTTTATTTTACTTGAATCTCGAATCAAAGGTAGCTTTCTCGGGAGGAACAAAAACATCAAAAACTGCAGGTAGTGTTGTGTGGCCCATAGAATCCTGGTTGACGGTTGTACTTTAACTTACATATTATCATTATTATGGCGTCACTTATATTTATCATTATCATTATTACGGGCCGTCTGTTATAGCTCCCAGATTCATATATTAATACCTTAAAAATTATATTGCGATATGGGCCATGCTTCTGTTTCAACTTTAGTTGAATTATAAAATATAATTTTGAAATAACACATGTTACTTTTAGTTCTAAATGTTAACTAACTCAGAAATTGGTCCACGATTTTTCAAACACTGTTCATTTGTTCTCAATCAGCTTCTCCCGGAGGTTTGTTTTTGCCATTTGTTTGAAGCTTCTTTGAAAAGTGTTGCGGCGGCTGAAATTCTGTGTCCGGGTATAGAAAGTTGGTCTGCAGGCATGACGTTTTTGCATTCGATATTATTAAGACTGGTCTGAGCCTGGCTCTTTATATTTCCAAGCTCACCAGGGTCGAACAACCGGATAAAGCCCGTCTAGGCTACCATCTTTCTTATCGAAATGGCTGCTCCAAGAGACTATCTGATCGTCTTATGAAGACTATCTGATAAAGACCGTCTAGACCACCACCTATAGAGACTATGTGATTGTCTTCAGGAAGTTGCCGAAAGGTAACATCTGCAAGAGCCTTGAGATGGCAAAGCCGAGATTGATTAATTCGTAATTGATTTTAAAAATCTAACATGCGGTTGTGGTTTTATTTTAGTAATCATTTTTATACCAAAAATGTATATTTACTTCCTCAGAGACAATAGTCACTACTCGCTTCATGGAATTTCCAACTTATATATTAGTTATCGCTGATCTTTCATGTCGACTAATATATGGGAGTTATTGATATGTAAACCATATAGCATACACACTATATAATAAAAAGAACTGTTCAAGACAACATGACTTAGGTGAGCATGAAAACTTTTGTATTATAGAGGTACTAATAATCGTATAGAGCACCATGAGAGAACATTTTATCAAAACGAATTTCTTTAAAATTATTGCTTAACAAATAACATGAGAGAAGAGCGTAAGGAAAAAACTTATTATAGAACAAAACAACTTAGGCATTCAATATCTGTCCCCATGAAAAAATTGATAACATGATTAGAGTAATATGGAGTAAACGGAGGAAAAAATAAAGAGGGAGAGAATTATTGTTTATTTTGTTACTCTCATTTACTTTATTTTAATAGAGTAAGAAAAAAGTGGAAAAGATAGAAAAGACAAACAAAATATGTTTTCATCCAGTGTTAATGAGAGAAAAACTTTTGTACTATTTTTCATTCTGATTGGCTGTATTTAAGTGGAATTAAGAGTAAAAACTTTTACTCTACTTTTTATTACTCTAACAATACTATCCAATCACACTCAATAGCTTTCGACAAACCACGTTTTTGTTTATCCGAGAAAAAAATTCTCAATTTTCGATTTGCTTACAAAATCAAATTTCTGTTTGCTTAGAAAAATATCAAATACGCAAATTGTATATACAAATTCATGATACGGGAAAGGAAGGGAAGCGCCAATGAACTCTAAATAACAAATTAACATGTAAATAGCCCAAGGATAACAGAACTTTTTTTACATAACTTTTTTTCTCCTTTTTTGAAAGGAAGACTATAACATTTTCCACATCTAAGATTGATAATTATATGTTAGACGACTACTGGAACATAAACATCACGTTAATATATTTCAAAAGCATTAAAATCCAACCAAACACATAATTTATTTAGCGGATGATCATATAGAGTCCTCATGAAAGCAAAATCACCTTTGACTCTCAGGCTTCACGTCACTCATTGCAGAGGTAAAATCTTCCATACTGAGCTTCAATCCCTCAGTAGTCGGAACGCCCCCATTTCTCAGCAGCTGTGAGGATAAAGCATTACCTTGTGCAAGTCGAACGAGAAGTTCAAGCTCAGGACGATTGTAGTTCCTTGTCCGAGCAGCTGTGTGTGCATAAAAATAAAAATAAAAATTAGAATCATGAGTTCAGGACAAAAGATAGATGCATGAGTGTGTGGCCATGGAGAATAAACACCTATTACACCAAGCTCCAAGTCAGAGTCGAGTGCTGACTCCTTCTTCATTTTCTCAGTGGCTACTTGAAGAGTCCTTAACCTCTCATCCTCTCTAAGAGAGTTAATCTCACCATATCTCTCATTCGCCATATTTTGTTTGTGTTTGTGTTTTAACTGAAGAAAAACAAAACAAAATAACTAACTGATTATCTCAATGTGAATGTGTATATATAGACAGCTCCAAGTGTGGGGTTTTTTTCTTCAATTTTTCTAACTTGAAGGGCAATCAATAAACACAACATCTAAAAAGGACTCATAGACAATTACTTAAGCTGGGAACTTACCACGAAGTTACCGGCCCTAAAATATATACCAGAAGTAGAAGCCGTGAACATGTATGTGCATATCATCCCTTCTTCCCCTCGAAGGTCACTTTCAATCTCTTTCCTCTTTAAGGGTAATTTAAGTAAGCAATTATCGCCCTTTGATATCAAAACTGCCTTGAGAATATCCCCAAAATGTATACCAACCTAAGGCACACTCATGTAGACTTATACGAGGAAAATATAAACAAGGTTTAATTGTCACGTTCAGCAGGAAAAGCAAGCTCTGATTCGTTTCACCCTCAGATGACATCATTTGGAAACTAGTTTGTTACTGCAGATATGATATTATTTGTGTTCACACATATAAATGTTTATATGTATGCCTAAATGTATACCAATGGTTGTCAAATATTTAAATCTTCAATAAGTGTAAAAATTTTCTTTATACATTTGTATAATACATATGATGGTCAATACGTCTTCGATCGATGATTTTTTTTTTAAAAAAATGTCAATACGTAGTTACGTATGTATGTAAAAGTATTCCGTACGTGTTGTTTTCCAATAACATGCTGCTGATCATAAGAAAATTATATGTGCATGAATCCTATCTACTATAAATATTACTTCCTATACCATTAGAAATATAATATGTTTTATGTAAGTGGAAGAAGCTCAGAAAAAAGTCATCATTAAATTATCAATTTTCAATTAAATTTGAGGGAAGCAATCTCAGTGCATCTAAATTCATGAAAGTTAATTATCATCGCGCTATCGTATAGAATTTCAATAACGACGTATGCATGTAAATAATATTTTGAAGATGAAGGTAATACTATTCTTTTTACGTTTTCATATATATCTAACTAGTGTCAGTAACTAGTGTATTTTTTACGTTTTCATAATATATAACTACTGTCAGTAACTAGAATGTTATTTGCTTGGCGAGTTTTTAAAGTATAACATTTGAATTCTGTTGCTTGATTCTCCCTACACCTATTTTAATTTTTTACTTGGATTTAATCCTTTAACTGCTGCTCTTTTTTTTTAACTTAACAGTATTTGATTTATATCTTATACACATATATAGTCGATAAAAAAAAAAAAAATTCTTATTCACATATATAGTAATACTCCTTTGCTTCAAAATGAGATATTTATTGTTGATAATGGGATACATGAAGAAGGATTCCTCTCGTAGTCGTATGTATCCATTATAACTTCAAATACATCAATACATATGCTGCGATGCATATACTATTATTTTTCTCTATTTGTTGAAGGGCTTACTGATCGAACATGAACTCGAGCTGATTGTGATGTTCTAGTTCATTAATACGCCATAGGGACCAAAAAGTCACAAGGGGTTTACCAAAAAAAAAAAAAAAAAAAANCGCGGGACGAGTTATACTCACTAGTCTTCAATTACAAAACTATCAAGAAAATGTTTTATGGACCAATTGCTTTTAGTTGACTACTACGAACATTAACTCTCTCACATGTTAGATACCGATAATTGTTGATTTCCAAATTGATAAGAACACAAAATATCAAATCACATTTTGTGTTATTGTCTTGTGTTGTTCCACTTTACAAATGGTTACACATATATATATATATACTAGGTAATAACCTGCACTATGCGCAGGATGAAATATTAATTAATTATTTTATAATATTTAATTTATA
>OVBI01001637.1:0-29551 GCA_900406495.1 Sisymbrium altissimum
GTTCTTATAAGAAGAACCAAAAAAACATCAGCCCTGCAGCAACTTCACAACTGGAAACATCATTGCAAGACAACATTCCTGCAGGATATGGTGTACGTGTTCTATTTCTAGTTATGTTTTTGTTTTGTTTTTGTGATATTGTTTTCTTAGATTTTGTGTCTTTTTTCCAGGGATTTTATGCTTTCTTATCTCAAAAGGCTGTTGGTTGTGAGAAATCACCTCTAGATTTGTACTTAGAAGAACCATTGCTTGATATGGTTGCCTTTAAGAATTTGAATGTGTTAGCCTATTGGAGAGATAACATGAGTCGGTTTAAAGAGTTAGCCACTATGGCATGTGATGTTTTAAGTATTCCTATTACCACTGTTGCCTCTGAGTCGTCATTCAGTATAGGAAGTAGAGTCCTTAGTAAGTATAGGATTTCTCTACTTCCTACTAATTTACAGGCGTTAATTTGCACAAGAAATTGGTTAAAAGGCTTTCCAAAAACTAGTAAGTAGTTCTGTTTTGAATATATTGTATTTGTACAAGAATGTTGATCTTAAGATTGTGTTTTGATTTTTAATCACTTGGTTGCATTTTTTCAAATTTCAGATGATGAATTCATTGAGGAAAAAGAAGAGCAGAACGTATAGGAAGAAGAGGATGAGAATCTTAAGGTTAGTCTCTCTTTATTTTGTCAATTTGCATTTGTTTAGTGGGGAATCAAGACATTAGTTTATCTTTGTAAGAATTAACAGACTGTCTCTGTGTGTAATGTGGATGGTTTTCGTATTCTCTCGTTTTCGTGTTCTCTCGTATCTGTTTAGGAAAGTGTATTCATGACCCGAGAAAGATCGTGTAGAATATGAGAGCTGAGATAAATGTTCAATGCATTGACAAATGTTCAATTGTTTGTTTCATGTGATGATGTGATAAAGGTTCAATGCATGGATACATTTTCTGGTGATCTTTTGTACTCTGTCTCTTTCTGTAGTTTGCTATGTTTCTCTCTGTCTCTGTCTCCTTTTGTTATAGCTGATTTAGCTTACTTCTCTCTGTTGTTGCAGGCTGCAGAAGAGTAGATGAGTATTTGTTGTTGCAGGCTGAAGAGTAGACGAGGTCCATGAAAGAAAGATTATTTTGGTTGAAGTTTACATTTTGCATTTGGATTTAAATTTGCGAACGTTGTATTACATAATTTACATTTCAAAACTCATGTATAACATTTTACTTTGGATTTTTATTATGAGAATGAGAATGCAATCCAAATCAATGAAGGTTATCATGCTTATTTGACAATAAAAATGCAAGCCCAAGAAGAAGCTATTTCAACAAACAAATTTTTTTTTTTTCTTCATGGACTTGACCAATTGGTCTTGGTCATTTATGGGTTTGGTCACTTTTGGACATGGTCAATATTAGCCCATAACAAAAAAATATCCAATTGGACAAGCTCAGTTGGGCCTGGTCAAGCCCAATTGACAGGACTACTTGAGAGATGGGTAGAGAATCCTCCTCCGGATTACCTGCAATTTCTTACAGTGTGGGTGAAAATTCGTAACATACCTGTTAATCACTACACTACCGCGGCGATCACTAAGCTTTGAGACTTCGCTGGCTCTGTCATTGATGTGGCTTTCGATCCTACTAAAGCTCAAAACAGAGACTATGTGTGTGTGAAGGTTAAATTGGATGTCTCCAAACCTTTAAGAAGGTCTAAGATCGTCAAACTCTAAGATGATTCTTCTGCAACAATTCTCTACTCTTATGAAAGGATTCAATAACGGTGCTTTTTATGTCAAAGATTAACTCATTCTCAAGAGAAATGCCCTTTCTCTAAAGATGGTAAAGGAAAATCTCCAATTCTGGGAACATCAAAAACCCCTCCTATTAACCATCCTCTTAATCAATCGGACCCTCTGTTTGGTGTTTTAGAGAAACACCAGCTAATCTCTCCAGCAAATCCTTCCTCGCCTCGAATAGCTGATGATGTTCTTCAAGAGATGCGTCTGTATCTAACTTCTTCCAATGCCTCTGAAAGAAACCTTTTTGAAGAACGTCTTAAGTCTGTGATCAAGTCTATTTAGAAGAATCCGATGGAAGAACGTGTGCTTCTACAACTTTAGGCTCCTCCATCTGTCACTCCTCTGGTAGAAAAAGGCAAGGGTGGTATAACTTTCCACTTCTCCACACAGACAACTGTTTCCAAGGAACCCAAGTCTAAATTCATGAGTTCTGCCTTTCCGTCCATTAATACATTTGACTTAAACCTCTTGCGTGCTCAAAAATCTTCTTTAGAGGATGCCCAAATCATCTTTAATTTCCAATCCTCCACTCCAACATGTACTCCTCTAGCTCTGGATTCTGGTCCTTCACAGCCTCCGCCTGCTAAACGCACTCCTGGAAGAAGGTCTAACCCATCTAAGCCATCATCTTCCTCAGCATCCACTCACTCTAAAAAAAAGGAAAAGCTCTTGTCCATCTAAATCTGAAGATTCTGCATCTCGCTCCATTAAGTCCAAAATAAGCAGGAATGTTAATTCCCAGGTGGCTCCAACTGAGGAGCCACTGCACAAATGACGCGTATACTCAGTTGGAATTGCCAGAGTCTGGATAGCCCTCGGAATCTGGTGATTCCTCGTCTACGGGAGTTCTGTGTTACTTTTGCTCCGGAGATCATCTTTCTTATCGAAAACAAGGAAATGTCGGGATATTTTGGTAGATCTTAAAGTTTGGCTGCGTTTTGATAATGTAATTACTGTTGATCCTTCTGGGTTTAGTGGTGGTTTGGCTTTGTTTTGGAAAAACTCTATAAAGCTCGATGTAAAATATGTTGACAAAAATATAATGGATTTTCTGGTGTATTCGGATGAGAGTCCCTGGTTTTTCTCTTGTGTATATGGTGATCCTATTACTCAATATCGGCATATCATTTGGGAGCGTCTCCTTCGGTTTAAAGCCTCTCGTCATCATGAGCCGTGGTGTCTTATTGGTGACTTCAATGCTATTCTTCATAACGGGGAGAAGATTGGAGGTCCTTATAGATCAGATAATTTTTTCAGGCTTTTGTTGACTTCAACTCAGTTTGTGGCCTTGTGAAACTTCCTAGTAATGGCAATAATTTTTCTTGGTCTGGAATGCGTCATTCGCATTGGGTCCAGTGCCGCCTGGATCGCTGTTTTGCAACTCATCAATGGTTTCTCCTCTTCTCTCAAGCTTCTGAATTGTTTTTGGAGAAAAGGGGTTCAGATCATAGACCACTTTTGGTGTCAACTGAACCTTTATCGAATTCTTCTAGAGGTCGCTTTTGATTTGACAAGAGATATCTTCTATATCCAGGATTTCATGATACTGTGTCTTCAGCTTGGAATTCTTCTTTGAAGCTTTCTTCTTCGTCTGTTTCTACTTCTCTTAAGCTTTGTCGGAAAGCAATAAGCTTTTGGAAAAGATCAGAAACTCTTAATTCTCGCTCCATGATTCTTACTTTACAAAATAACTTAGAGCTCGAGGAATCTTCTTCTTCTCTGTGCATCGGACGTGTCAATGCTATTAAACCAAATTTATTACATGCTTATAAGCTCGAAGAACTTCACTGGTTACAGAGATGCAGAGATGCTTGGCTTTGTTCAGGAGATAAAAATACTAATTTTTTTCATGCCTCCATCATGATGGACCGTGCTTGAATTTACATTGATTCCCTTCTTGATGATCGTGGTTTTGAAGTTCATGATGAAACAGGAAAAGGTCGTATAGCTGTTAAATATTTTGAAGACCTTTTCTCTGCACACTCTGTTTCATCTCATGGTTTTGACTTCCATGGTTCCCCAATGTTGGTTACGGATAATATCAACGAAGCTCTTCTTCTTCCGGTTTCATCTGATGAAATTAGGCAAGCGGTTTTCTCTATTAAAGGTTCTAGTGCCCCTGGAGCAGATGGCATGTCTTCTCATTTTTTTCAGCAATTCTGGTCTCTTGTGGGTGCACAGGTTTGCTCTGAGGTTCAGCAGTTTTTCTCTTCTGGATTTCTTCCTTCGGAGTGGAACTTCATGCAGATTTTTCTTATTCCTAAGATTAATAATCCTCGCTTGATGTCCCAGTTTCCTCCTATTAGTCTTTGCTATATCCTCTACAAGACGGTCTCAAAAATTATGATGAAGCGTTTACAACCTTTCATGAATCTTTTGATTTCTCCTCATCAATCTTCTTTTGTTTCAAACCGGATCATCACAGACAACATTCTCATTGCTCATGAGCTGTTTTATAGTCTGCATTCTCATCCTACAATCTTTATAGTCTGCATTCTCATCCTACAATCTCCCGGTCTTTCTTAATTGTAAAATAAGATATGTCAAAAGTTTTTGATAGAGTTGATTGGAGGTATTTGGAGAATCTTTTAACAGCTTTTGGGTTTCATCACCGATGGATTTCTTGGGTAATGACCTGTGTTTCTTCAGTTTCTTATTCAGTTTTGCTTAATGGAAGCCCCATGGTTTGGTTTTTCCTAAGCGAGGTATTCGATAAGGCGACCATATTTCGCCTTTTCTTTTTGCTCTTTGCACTGAAGGCCTATCCTTCTTAATTAACAAGGTGGTATCCTCCTCTGCTCTTTCTGGAATCCAATTTTCTCCGAATGGTCCTGTTATTTCTCATTTCTTTTTTACTGATGACAGTCTCTTTATCTAAAAATCTGATGTTGAAAATTTCAGAGCTCTTCAGCGGATTCTTGAAGACTATTGTAACGCATCTGGACAGTGTATTAATCTGCAGAAGTTTTTATTACTTTTGGCTCTCGAATTCCTTCTGTAACAAAAGATCAGCTTAAAGATTTTTTTGGCATTTTTCAAGAAGGTAGTGAAGGAACATATCTTGGTCTTCCAGAGTGCTTTTGTAAGTCTAAGGCAGAGCTTTTCTCTTATATTTCTGATAAGCTTAATTCGAGAATGTCTTCTTGGTATGCGAGATCTCTTTCTCCGGGTGGTAAAGCTGTTCTTCTTCGCTCTATAGCAATGGCTTTACTAGTTCATGCTATGTCGTGTTTTAAACTCCCCAAGCAATCTTGCAAGACATTATCTTCTGCTATGTCTATCTTTTGGTGGAGTTCTGGTGATAATCGAAAGAAATTTCATTGGATTAATTGGAAGCGTCTTTGTTTATCTAAGGAGTTTGGAGGTCTTGGTTTTCGTGATCTTGAAGCTTTTAATCAAGCTTTTTTGGCAAAGCAAGCGTGGCGCATTCTCTCTAATCCTCATTGTCTGTTTTCTAGGCTGTTTAAAAGCAAATATTTTCTGGATCACGAGTTTCTTTCGGCTTCTTTAGGTTTGAAACCATCCTTTACTTGGAGAAGTATATTGTTTGGTCGGGATCTTCTTATGCAAGGTATTGCCTCTTGCATTGGTAATGGATTGTCTAAGATGGTCTGGGTTGACTCTTGGCTTTGGGATGGTTCTCGATGGAGATCTCCTTTCATGAAGAACTGTCTGGTTGATTTTAATCTCCGAGTTGCTGACTTGCTAGACCCTCGTTCTGGTGATTGGAATAGATCTCTTCTCCAAAATCTTTTTTACCCGGATGATATTACTCTGATAGTTAAAATTAGACCTCGGATGAATCATGAAGACTCTTGGTTTTGGCAACCTTCTCATAATGGTTTTTTCCCTGTCAATTCTGCATATTCTTTAGCTGTTCGCTCTTCATTAGCTTCTCAGTTTCAAGAAGCTTCTCAAAGTCTATCTTTAAACCCCTTAAAATCTTCCATTTGGGCTCTCAAAACTGCTCCAAAAATAAAAATTTTCTTATGGCATGCTCTTAATGAAGCCCTTCCTGTTGTGGAAAACCTTTTGGCAAAAGGAATTCGCTTTTACTCTTGTTATCAAGTATGTGGTATTGAGGATGAATATATAAATCATGTTCTGTTCACTTGTTCGATGGCGAGGCAGATTTGGGATTTAACTAACTTTCCTTTTCCTCGGGATGGTTTTCATGGTTCTTCATTATTTGTGAATTTCAGTTACTTGCTTCGCTCTTATCACAACCATAATATTCTTCAGGATATTCGTCTTGCTTTTCCTTGGATTTTATGGATCCTATGGAAAAATAGAAACAAATTTCTATTTGAAGGTCTTCTCTTCGATCCTCTTTTGACAATCAAAAATATTTTTGGAGATGCTTCTCAGTGGTTGTCAGCGCAAGAAATTGACAAAATTTTTCATCAAAGAATCAATGGAGCTTCCAGCCCTTCTCTAAACCATCATCAGTTCTCTGCTCCTGCCTCTTTGGTTCCTTCGAATATTTGGAAATGCCCTGCTCCTCCCTGGCTTAAATGCAATATAGGTTTCGCTTGGTCATGCAGTTCTTGTACTGGTGGTGTTTCTTGGGTGCTTCGTAACTCTCAGGGTATTGTTCTTTTGCATAGCAGACGTGCGTTTAGTAATCTAAACTCCCTGTTAGAGGTTCAAGTTTGATGTCTTCTTTGGACTATTGAAAGCATGAAGCATCATAAATGTGACAATGTTATCTTCGCTCTCAATAGTAAGATGCTGGTTGATCTTCTCACTGAGGCGGATCGTTGGCCTAATTTTCATGCTCTCTCTGGCTGTTTTCGTTCTGCTCTCTCTGGTTTTTCTCATTGGCAAGTGGTTTTTGAGTCATCGTTTACTAACAGAGACTCGGCTCTAATAGCTCTTAGTGTGGTTAATGATGGTAGATACCAATCTTACGTTGCTTCGGGCCATCCCTTTTGGCTTTCTTCTTTGTTTGAGTCTGAACGTTTGCTCTCTTCTTAATTTTCTTTTGGCTTTGTTTCACTGTCTTTTTGCATCTGCAGACGTCTTGATAATTTTCTTAGCCATTTTTTGATAATTCAATAGTTGATCAAAAAAAAATCTCAAACTATTTGTCAAAAAGCACACAAATTACTTCTTTATTCATCTTTTGCCTTGTATTGAATGTCTGGTCCAATAAATGGTTTGATGTCCGCATTATTATCTTTTTTCCGTATATTCCACATTATGGTTCTTTTAGACTGCTTACAAAATATGTGTAGGTTAGGTTGCTCAAATGTTTGCTTCTCAAGTAATCATTAAATTCTATCACGCGTTAAGCGTAAAAGCGTAAAATTAATATTTTTATAGATTAAATTTTGTAATATTTAAATTTAAAATTTATTTTTAAAAATATATAATATTAAACTTTCAAAGTTTATGATAACTGATAAATAAAAAGTTAAAACTATCATTTGAGTTAAAAATGTTAAATGATAATGCTTTAATTTGTAGTAATAATTTATATTTTTTAAATAATTATAATTTCATCTTTTGAAAGTTAAAATAAGATAATCAATATATTTAACTTTTTGTATTAGTTATGTTTAATTTTTATATTCAAAATTGATTAATTAAATATTTTAATCCGTCTTAAAATTATTTAATTATTTTATATATTTTGATGATATAAATAGTAAAAATTCATAATTATATAAAAAAAAATTTAACCTGTCTTAATATATAGTTGAGTTATATATATTGACTATTTTAATATTTCATTTTATCAAGTTAAAGATATTTCGATCTTACTTTGAAAAATTTAATTTTTTTTCAAGTTAATAATTTACATTCCATAATAAGTTTGAATTTTTATGCTTGTTTTATTGTTTTGTTAGTTGAAATATGTTAGAAATATATTTATTTATGTTGTTTGTATGTATATACACCAAATTTTGATTTTATGATTTATAAAAATATTTAATAATTTTATTGATTGGAAATTATTTAGCATAAATAATGTTATATTCAAAAATTTCTCTTGATAAAATTTAATCAAATCACTAATATCTAATTGTATTTTATGTAATATAACATATGGCTAAATATTTTTTTTTAAAAATAATCATGTTTTAATATAATAGATAAATTGAAGACGGTGAATATGCAGGAAATTAATTAGAAGCAGGAGAGACTATCATGCTCCTTTCGTCAACGAGAACCAACTCCTTTCAGCATGTTATGTTTCTGCTATAAACAAATATTTCAATTTTTTAATTGTTATTTATGGCTTTTTTTTTGTTCTCCGGTTCATTTTAATCCTGCTTGTGTATGATCTTATAAAAGTGAAAGACTGAAAGTTGGGACATTCTTATATAGGTCTGGAAAATAAACAGCTCATTGGAAGTCTAAAGAAAAGATTATATGCCTTGTGTCATATATGAATCCAGAAGAGTTTAAGAGATTAAAATATGGCTGAAGTTAGTTAGGTTGGAACCAATCAGAACTTTACTGTTTCTGATGCTTCTAAAAAAAACCTGTAATGGCTTTGTTTTCTTGCGAAATATTTAATGTTGTCACATTATTCTACGGGTCTGCTTCGTTGTGATCAGAGAAAATATTCAAATAAGAAAACTTCGCTTTGGTCATTGCATTAAGCTTTATATCTAAAAACTGAAAGCAGAGAACTTTGTTTCGAAAACTCAAAAAACTGTTGTTAATGATTGTTTCTGCCACATATCAATGTCACTGCTTTGTAATCCACAGATTCTATTGCTATGAAAGAAAAACATATTTTATGTTTGATGTTACTAATTAAACAATTCATTCTGATGCATGATGAAGGATTTGTTATATGGTGCCATGAATGTGGATTGTTGCAGCTTATTATGGTGGGTCATAATACTCAGATTTGATCAGAACTTATATTTTAATAACTGAAATATATTAAAGCTCAATAATCTTAAAATAAACCATACAACATTAAATTTTCATATTAACAACATATAAAATCTAGATAGGTTCATGAAAAGTTACTAAATTTTGTGGATGATTGCATTTTTTTCATTATAACCATGTTTCAATTAGAGATTATAGAATATTAGAATCTGTGAAGTCATATCGGATAAGATTGTGAAAAGTAGACAGTTCAAATGTAGTTCTGTAAATTTTCAGGATTTGGAATGATTGACATCTTGTTGCTTGAGTATGAAAAGTTCACCGTATTTCTTTGCATGAGTGCTCTTCATTTGAATACAAACGTGCTTTTGTTTCATTATTTTGCAGAAACAATTAGACATTAGGATTCTACTTTTTTTTTTTGAGATAATTATGAGACCATAGGCAGTAAGATAGTGAAAGTAGATTGAAAATTTATCTTGTTTTACAATTTCTTAAACTTTATCTAAGAGTCTGTTTGGGTACAGAAGTTGTACATTTAGTTTGCATTCATTTATGTTATCAAATATTTCTGATTAATTGGTAATTTTACAATGAAACAAAGAGGTTATTTATAAGTTCTTACAAGAAGATCTGTAATGTTCTAACATAATGAGAATAACAAGAATAAAAAAATAATGAGAAAGCAAGAATAAAAGGAAATAATGAAGAAAATATGATATACAGATATTAAAACGAATTGTTGGATAAGCTTGGCTGCATGATCTTTAGGTCTAGAGATGGTCTTTAGATGATTGAGATTATCTTGAATGAATGTAAGATCGAGATCTTTTTATAAAAAAATGTAATCTTGACTTTATGAAAGATAGACAAATTAAGAAAAAGAAAATATATTTTTGTCTTTGATTTTTTTTTCTTTTTACTTCTTTGACTCTGTATGGAAAAATTAATAGTTTCTCTATAGACCAAACTTCTTCACTCTACACAAAAATTGAGTGCTTTCGTAACTTGGACAATGCAGGACTCCTTCTGGTATTGTTAAAATATATGCTAGTTTAGGCTGGTGCTGATTCATGTCGTCTTGGTTTTAGAACCTTAAAAGACCCAAGAATGCTAGCCATAACTTTTCTGGACTAGCCCATACGTGGGAGAGGCTGTGCACATCGTTCTTGGACTGGACAGCTTTATCAAGTGGTGTATGGTCCAGTTTTGTGATTACTTTGGCATCTTTGATTCTGGTTCGAATCAGAGGGTAAATGGATCGATACATGTCTTCTCCATAGTGGATTGGTTTATGAAAATATTTTCCTTGGTAGTGCTTAGGTGTGGTGGTTCCAAAAATGGTTCAAAGATATCTTGTTCGGTTTTAGATGATCCGAAAGAGTCTTCTGATGGCATAATCACTTCAACAGTTGGTTCTTCTTGGCAAAGTGTCTTCTATGCATGTATAGAAATGGTTAGCAGCTTTGTCTTAATCTTGTTTGCCTTCAGCTTGATGGTCTCCTGGCATCACTTGTATATCTGGTCTAATAAATGGTTTGATATTCGGATTTTCTTTCTGTTTAGTCCACTCATAGAAAAAAAAAATCATGGTTTTCTTAGACTGGACTGCAAACATGTATAGGTTAAGGATTGCTCAAATATTTATTTCTCAAGTAATGCTGATGATAATGCAAGATAATTGAGGATGATTAATTTGCAGGGAAATACTATCATGCTTCTTGCCAATCAAGATCATTGACACTCCCTATTGCCATGAAAGAAAAACACATTTTATATTCGATTACTGATTAAACAATTCATTCAAGTGTATGGTGAAGGATTTGGCATTTGGTGCAATGAATGTGGATTTTGCAGGTTATTCTCGTTGTTCATAGTACTCAGATTTGATATATAAAAAAATATAGATATATTTTAAGGGTCAGACTATTTATTCGTTGAGCTTGAGACAAATAATACATGTCCCAACTTAATCTGAAGGAACAGAGTAATAATAATGAGAACAAAAATGTCTTAGACACGCATGACGCATGTATCAAACTCATTAAAATATCCACACACAAAGACGAAACAAATTTACAAGACTTTGGCTGCTTTGTCTTAAAATCTGAAACGTCCTTTAGCGTAATTAATAACCGTTTCGTCCTTCACCAACTCTTCTTCGTCTCTTCGTCTTGTCTCTCTCTCTCTCTACCGATCTTTTCTTTTGTAACATTTTGACTTTCAGTGGACATAATTAAAAACCGATCTTTCGTAATTGTAATAATAAAGAAATATCATAAATTCTCGTCTTAGAAAAAAAAACTCGAAACTCAGTATTGAGAGATTTGTTGAAGATGGGTAATAGATTTATCTGTATGAAGAAGAAAGATGTTGTCATCAGAAGTAGTGGAGGAGGAGGAGATGGATCAAGAAGCAAGAGAGTAAACCGTTCTCAGAGGAAATTACTTGGTGATGATGAGACGTTGCATCGAAGAGCTTTGTCCATGGCGTTACAGCAAGCTCAGCTTTCTCAGAGGTTTGATGGTTCCATGTCTAGACGGATCGGGTCTACTAGCTCCAGAAGACAAACACTCTCTGTCTCTGACCCATATTCAAATAACAACAAGCAGGTCAAACCAAAAAATCAAACTCTAATTTCTAATTTTATAATGATTTTGGATTTCTTGAGTGCTGCTTTTTGATGTTTGTTGTTGAAAGTTTTTGTGACATGAGGAGAAAAAGGTTGAGTTAAGAGAGGATTCTTCTTAGTATGTTGTGGAGAGAGTTTAAAAGTGTTCAAAGATTTTTAAAAATTGATACTGACATTAGTATTAAGGTTGGGACCAGAACAAGAAGTGTTTGTCTTTGAAGAACTTTTACTTTCTCTGATTGTTGTCAAAAGTTCTGTAGTGGCTTTGCTTTTTAAAAGTTTATATATTTGTTGTTATATTCACTCTACGGGTCTACCTCGTTTTGATTAGAAACAAGCGTGAGACAAGAAGCTTCTTTTTGGTTTTTTTTTTTTACCAAGTAGAAAAGCAGAGAACTTTATTTGAAAATCAACTTTTTCGAAATTGAAAGCAGAGAATTTAAAAATCAAGATTATGGTCATGGTTGTTCCTATTAGACATTAATGTAACTGCTATGAGAAACCAAGTCTCTAGGCAGTTCGAACATATGTTATGTTCTAATAGATGTTCTTGTCTCTTCAGGTACCTGATTTTGTGGAGAGCTTGACGGTTAAGAAATTCATTCTTGTACATGGTGAAGGGTTTGGGGCTTGGTGTTGGTACAAAACTATTGCTTCATTGGAAGAGGCTGGACTTTCTCCTGTTACAGTTGACCTTACTGGATCTGGATTTAGTATGACGGATGCAAATAGTGTATCCACTTTAGAAGAATATTCGAAACCGTTGATCGAGCTCCTTCAGAATCTTCCCGAGGAAGAAAAGGTTAGACACTGCTCGTGTGTTGATAATTAGGTTTATGCTGACATTAAGAGGGAAAGTGTCAATGTTCTTACTTCATTGAACGCATCAGTTGTTATTGTCTCTTTAAAACTTTGGTCAATTTTAATGCGTTTAGTGGAAACCGTGGTCCTTGTCTTGATTAGAATATGGGACTAGACAGTATTAATCATAGGCCTGTGACACATGAATAATAGTGACAGCTATAAAATCAAGTTATGGTATTTTTTTGTGGATAGAAGAAGTTTTCTTTATTGTAAGGTTCGGTTTTTAGGAAGAGGTATTTGAATTCCTTTGCATTCTTCAGAGACTATTCTATGAAAACTTTACACAATTTCCATGTGAATTATAGTGCAATCTTGATATTTCATTCTAAACATACACGAATGAAGCAGTGAGTGTGGCTTGTTGCAGGTGATTCTGGTGGGTCATAGTACCGGAGGTGCATGTGTTTCGTATGCGTTAGAGAGGTTTCCAGAGAAAATTTCGAAAGCTATATTCATATGTGCCACTATGGTTTCTGATGGACAAAGACCCTTCGATGTTTTTGCTGATCAGGTAAGCACTAGCAAACTTTTATTCACGCTTGTTTCTTGAATGTGTTTTGTTCTCTTAATAAACTCTTTGAAACTGTCTATATCGCAGCTTGGTTCTGCAGAGCTGTTCATGAAAGAGTCGCAGTTCTTGATCTATGGAAACGGAAAGGACAAGCCTGCAACAGGATTCATGTTTGAGAAGCAACAAATGAAAAGCTTGTACTTTAATCAGTCACCCAATAAGGTAAACACGCACAAGAACCAATCTAAGTGATCCAAGAACAGCAAACCAAATCAAATCTATAAAAAAACTAGGTATGGGACTTCGGGTATTCGGGTAGGAACCATTCGGTTCCAGATCTTTCAGGTAAAAGAATTTTATATCTAATAGATACTTAATATAATTTTTGTTCGGTTTTTGTTCGGTGTCTTCCGGTTCCAAATCGGTTCGGTTCTTAATTTTGAAAAAAATATAAATACCTTAAAAAAATTAGTTTCTATTCAATTATGGGTCGGTTTGAGTATTTATTATCCAAAATATTAAAAATATATCTGAAAACTCAAAAATACACCCAAAAACCTGAAAATATTCACATTAATCCGATAAAAACTTAAAAAATACAGATCCAAAATACCAAAATATATCCAAAAACTCAAAGAAAATTAAAAATATATAACTAAAATACTTAAAATATACTTATAATAACTAATAAATACCTAACACCTTCAATATATTCGGGTTATTCAGATATCTATTTGATATTGGTTCGGTTTCAGATATTATCCAATATCCATGGATATCAATATTCAGAACCATTAGATATTTTGATTGGAATCAAACCCGAACCAAACCGATCTTTTCGGATCGGTTCCGATTTGAATATTTAGTTCCGGTTAAAAATCTCAGGCCTAAAAAAACCGAAGCAAACCAAACCAAATCAAACCAAAATTGGTTTTTATTTCAGATTTGGTTGTTTTGCTACGGTTTTTGTTTCGAATTTGGTACTAATCAATATAATTATTATGCTTTTTATCAACTACTACTAAGTACTATTCAATATAATTATAAGGGAATAAGTAATCTGACTGCAATATTATTTTGGACTATCAAAAGCAAAAAAAAAAGTAAAAAACATAAAGAACTTTAAATGACGAATACATGAAATGAAATTCAATCAACTAGAATAGTAACAGACTATTTTTTGTAAGAAAATTGATATGTAACGTATTGCTTTTAAATTAGTATTTTTTGTTTGTTCATTGTTGTTGATTTTTGCTTGTCAACAATGGTTTGTCTTGTTGATTTAGAAAAACTACTTAAAAGGAAACCAATAAAAAACAACCTAGACACATAGCTCATAAATGTGCCCTAATTTGTTTTCAGGACGTTGCATTGTCCATGATCTCGATGCGACCTGTACCATTGGGTCCTATGATGGAGAAACTGTCGCTGAGTGAAGAAAGATATGGGAAAGGACGGAGATTTTATGTTCAGACGCTTGATGACTTGGCTCTCTCACCGGAAGTTCAAGAGAAACTTGTGAGAGAGAATAGTCCCGAAGGAGTTTTTAAGATCAAGGGAAGTGATCATTGTCCTTTCTTCTCTAAACCGCAATCTCTTCACAAGATCCTTCTTGAGATCGCTGAAATTCCTTAAAACAGAGATAAAAGTCTTATATTCATTCAACGATGTATAATACTTACATTTTTCAACTTCTAAACTTTTGTAAATCTAATTTTACGTCAATACTACAAGACTCTCGTTACAAATTGACAAGGTAGCTCACTCGAGACTTTACTTTTCATAGTCCAAAGAAGTGTTTCTAACTTGGATTCGGAATGCTTAGTTTTTATTTAATTTGAATACTAATGAGAAATATCAATCCCTAATAAACAATAACATCTATCACACACGTTTATCGTATTGTAAATCTTTTCTAGCTTTTTCTTTATTTATTTTGAGTTTACACGTCCTTTTAGTTGAACTTTATTGATCAACTCACTTCATTCACATCTCTTTTCTACCTTTCATATGTATTTTTTGGACTCTTACTGTTGATTCCCATCATAGCCTAGGTTATTTAATGTTCTCGTATATCACGATGGAGAAAAGTTAATAGAAAATTCGAAATTTATTGAGTAGAGCACCTGAAATAGAGATATTGAAAAGTGAAATGGTTCGTAAATTTTTTAATAAAAATAACATGACTTACATGCATACGTTTGAGATGTATAGAAAAGCTAATATTTGGTAAGTGGTAAAAGTATATTATGTAAAAACTTTGAAAAGAGATGTGAACGAAGTGTGAGTGTTGATCAATAGAGTCCAACTAAAAAGACTTGTAAATTCAAAATAAATAAATAAAACGTTACACAGAAATTACAACAAAATAAACGTGACTGATGATATATATGATTATATCTAATTATATATATCAAAGTAATTTAATGTGTTGCTTAAAACAAAGTAATTTAATGTACACCGTTCTATCTTTCAGTGGTTATTTGGTGTTTTCACATTTCACATTTACATTTAAGAAATAATAGGTTTTGTGTAATTAAATATTTTGAGTTTTTATGGCTCGTCACAAAAATGTGACATATATAAAGTTCCTATTTTACATATATATATTCTTTTTTCATCTGCAAATTTCATTTCTAAGAAATGGAAGATAATACAAGGGACAAAAACATACATCCCTTGAAACTAAAGTCTAAACATGGGAGACATGGATAACACATAAAGAGTAAAACAAAACACAAAATCAAAAACCTTCGATGGAAACAGAAATTAAATTAAGCTGAAAACCAAACATAACAAGGATCCATGATAATCGAGAACACAAGAGTCAAGACGATATATATATGACGTTAAGCTACTGATATTATATCCATGACTTGGTTATATTCGCCCAACCAAAAACTTCACGTAGTCGACCGGTAGAGCAACCGACACTGGTGGATACACATTATTTTACAAAACTTTTTATAGTTTGAAGTTTCCTTCAGAAACGAAGTGGTCTTAGTCCGTGGTAAAGGGAGTGCTACTAGCTTCCCACCACTCGAATTCGATTCCACTTGGCCACGGGACTTTTACATGGCATTTCCCGGATCCCCAGACCACCATAGTGTTGAGCATCCTTTTGGGGTTAGGAGGGCCACACCAGCCCGCTCTCGATAAGGGGAAACCCAGTGGATAGTCGGTTCATCATTATGGTGGGCTGGATACTGGGTATCAAAAAAAAAAGTTTCCTTCAAATATTTTTTTTCCTTTATGTAAAATAGAAATTTATCTAAATTTCCAAATAAACAATTCCAATTCCTTAAGAGTATAATTCTGATCTTGAAGCGATTCTAATATGTCTCCTCTTTTATGGAGAGCCTAAAACGAGCGCGCAAACCAGTGTTTTGTACTCTTTATTCTCTATAGTTCCCAGAAAACAGAGATGTTCTATTAAGATACTATCTTCTAAGAACAAAAACATTGTTTTCTAAGCATTTCTTCATCATGATTTGATTATTATATATAGGCGTTTGACGTGTCTTTCATTGAATGGGTTACAAACGAAATAATTACATTTAATGGTCCACGGAAATAGAGAAAGTGGGTGCGATTATAAATAAACGTAACATCAAAAACTTATGAAGACATGATAATAACTTTTGTTTTTTCTTACAAATTACTTAGAAAAGAACTTCAAAAAGAGTCCCTACATAGAACCAACTTGGCCACAAACATGTAGACGCAACCATTATGTGGAATTCCGACTCATAGCTTTCAAATCTAATCTTTCATCAAAACCAAATTTCTATATATAAAAAATGATTTCGACCTTATGTTATTTGTCGTGTGAAATTTAATTTGACAATTCAGCTTTAGACATGTTGGCTCCTGTCTCTATATAGTCGTCGTCGTGTCTCCACTTTGTCTTTCTGTTTTTATGTCGATTGATCCAAGTGTATGATATCAACTTGAGATTTTAATTTCATCGCAGCTATCAAGATTTCATGGTTATCGAAAAGAAAAAAAAATCATTTCATATACCTATGTTCTGGATATATATAAAGAATTTAATTAGATGTATTGGGGGAAAATAATGAACCATTCTTTGTTCAAAATGTATGATCTATCAAAATTAAATAATTATTTGAACAATGTCTATAGGTTTAATCATAGCAATTGATGGTGGCATGCAAAAATAGACTTAAAATTGGGTCCACATTTAAAGATGAAGGTAGTAGATGATTCCTTCTTGCTACACCATCATGTAACCAACTATAACATCACACATGCTTTGCCACCTCACCCCACCCATACTCGTACTCCGTTGTTTTTAAACCCGGTTTTCATTTAACCGATTCGATTGGTTGGACCTAAACTTTAAAACAAAATTGGTTGAGATTCTTTTCTGTGATCACTGATGTTTAAGAAACTATTATACACATTTATAATTGAAAATTCTATTTTGTATAATGATCAATATATAATCTAATTGGTTTGGTGATTCGGTTTGCTTTCCACTTTGTTTTAAACCTAAACTATGCTACCCCCACTTCCTTATAACCATTTAACTATTTAAGAAGTGTAGTAAGCTTCTTTAGTCACAGAAGCCAAGAGAGAGAGAGAGAGAGAGAGAGAGAGAGAGAGAGAGAGAGAGAGAGAGAGCAAAAACCTTGCTTACAAATTGAAAGGAAATATCAAAATAAAAGAAAGCCTAAAGATGATGAAGGGAAGTAAGTCTTACACGGAGTATTCTTCGTCTTTCTCAACCGATGAATTCGGTTACGATCAGAATCGATCAAACTCCTATAATTTTAATGGACCTTCCATCAACACAGATCCTGAGATGAAGAGGAAGAAGAGAGTCGCTTCTTATAATCTCTTTGCAACGGAGGAAAAGCTCAAAAGCACTCTCAAGAACAGTTTTAAGTGGATCAAGAACAAATTCTCTGGCGATGATAATAGTATCCGGTACAACGTCTAGATTAGTCTCACTTATCTTCTGATTTTCTTCGTTTTTCTTTGTTTTTAATCACACTAAGATCATAAAATTTAACATGTAAATTAAGTGTTTGAGTTTATATATGTGTGTGTGTGTGTGTGAGTGTATTCAAGATTTGTATGGGTTTGTATTTACTCAAATGGAAATGCAGATGTTTATGTTCTCGATTTGCCGGCTGGGGAACCAGAATTATCAAACCGAAAGCTTCTTAAAAAAAAAAAACATTTCATGATCTAAAAACAAACTATTTAATTGGTTAAACCCAAAAACTATTTAATTTATTTTATATGGTCTAATTGGTTGAATCCAAAAAAAAAAACTAATTGTTAATCTTAATACACTGAGAGAGCATTTCTTCCACTTATATTGTCAAGCACGCCAAACACTATCACTCAATTTTTATAAGATCTTCCTTCTCTTTTTGTCATTTCTTGGAGTATTTTTCCTAATTAAGGTTTCATTTCGGTAATATATTTCCGAAAATTTCTGTGTATATTATATACTGAAATAAGATCATAATACCGAAAGGTACATGTGATGTTTTATCTAGACTAGAGTTTAATGGAAACCTGACATACGAACAATACAGGCATCATGCATATTTTCTCTTTTTCTTTTTTCTTCTTCCCATTTCCTAATTTTCTTGTTTATTCAACATATATATATAATTTTTATATAAATGTTCCAATAATTATTTTTTGACCGTTAAAACATCGGAAAATATAATGGTTTTGTGTTTTTTTTTTATGTTTTATTATTTATTTCGCTTTATACAATTTTGTCTCTAAATATTTGATTAGTGATCATTCAAATACAGAGACACAATTGTAATACCATCAAACCATTAACCATCAAAACAAAATACACAAAAATTTACAATTTGAAGATGCAAAGGAAAAAAAATTATATTTTGAAACTAGTTGATAGTTTTACATCTTTTAAAACAATTTGTTACATATATATAGAGATAATTACTAAAATAGTTTTAAAAAGTTAGGAAATTATAGAGTAGTGTTCAAAATTGGTTGGAGGTGTAAAAAGACATATAAAAACTAAGTTTTTATTTCTATTACAAGTATGCAATTAAAAAAAATTATAAAAGAAAATAAAAATAAAAACCAAAACACCAATAAAATTTCCAAATATCTTAGAAAAAAAAAAGAAAAAACTTTCGATACTAATTCATTTCTAACAAAATTTTTTTTTTAAAACCCTGAAACCTTCAACGGCGGTGATTTTGGAGAGATTGAGTGCTGATTCACAGTGATTGTTCTTCCGGCTGTAAGTTATCTTCCTCTTGTTCTCTCCTCCTTCTCCTTGTCTTCTCTCCTCTTTTTTTTTTGTTTTCGTTTTGAGTTCTCTCCCCCTTGATTCAGTTCATATCCAACAAAGATTTTTCAGTTTTATAAGGTTCATCTTCAGCGTGGTAAGTAGATCTGGTTTTCGAGATGGTTTTTCATTTGGGTTGTTTAGATTTAATTGATAGTGATGGTAGATTTAATTGATAATGATAGTAGATTTATTATGTGACAATAATAGATGGCAGCGGCTGGAAAAAAATTACAAGTTGAAAACCCTAGAACAAAAAAGATGAAAAAATTACAATTACACTATTAATGGAAAAACCAAAACGTGTTGCATGGTAGATTTATTTGAATGGGATAGCACATTTATTATTATATGGCGATAGACCTAATGATGGTTGCATTATATCATACATAAATTTAAAAGTGATGGTAGATTTGTTTGTTACGTGATAGTAAATTTATTTTGAAATGATGATTGGCTTATTGATGGTCGTAGATGTGATTGTAGATTTTTTATCTTTTATTTGACGGTTTCAGGGAATAACTATTCATCTTCTATGACTGATTTTGTAGATTTCAATGGCGGAGGAAGTTTTCTTACAGTTTAAACTATATAGTAGCGTGTTCGAAAATACGAAAACTGATGAATTATGTAGTAAGAGTAACCGGCTGCAGCTGGAGAAAAAATTGCAGGTTGAAAACCCTAAAACAAAAAAAATGCAATAAATTACAATTATGCCATAAATGAAAACAACCAAAATGTGTTGTACAGTAGACTTATTTGAATATGATTGTAGATTTATTATGATGTGACGATAAACTTAATTGTGATTGTATTGTGTCTTCTATAAATTTGAAAGTAATGACCGTTTTATTTGTTATATGATGGTACATTTATTTTGAACAATAGACTTATTGATGTTTGATTGTAATCCATCTTATGTATAACCTTATTGTTAATAAGTGAATGTAATATATGATCATACAAGCAGATTAAAAAAGTCAAAAAATGTTTAACACAAGATCAAATGGTCTTAACAAAATATCAAATGGTCTTAACAAAATATCAAATGGTCTTAGTAACAAAAGATTAAGAGAAAGAGGAGTAACATAAAATGATTTGGTTTAAGAGCAACCATCTATCTCTTGCACAGTCCAATATTTTATTTCCAAACATTTCCTGTTAACCAAGACCGAATAGTAAATATACAATAATTCTACCGTAACGTAATAAATAAATCTGTTATAACGTGAGAAAATAAAATAAGTCTACCATAATAAAAAATATTCAGAGAAGAAGGAAGAAGGAAGAAGAGAAGGCGGCCAAACCTAGTTTTCATTGACGAAGATAATGAACCAATGCGAGGACAAAATCGTAGTTTACCTTCTCCAATGTCAAAAATCTACCATCACTATAAAAAATTTGCAATATAAGCCTATCAATTTTAAATAATTCGTTCGATTTTGAAATTCTATCAATTTTGAATAAGTCTATCGATTTTGAGTAAAACTCAAAAGATTCAATAAATCTATCGTTAAAAGAAATAAGTCTATCAATTTTGAATAAGTCTTATCGATTTTGAGTAAAACTCAATAAATCTATCATTAAAAGAAATAAGTCTATCACTTGAATATAAATCTATCATCACTAATATGCATGTCTACCATCTCTATAATATTAAATGGGAAGAGACATTTAAAAAATACTAAAAAAACTTCGTATTTACAAGAAATGCCATTAGAATTGTTTGGGAACAGGTGAAAAATATTCCTTTTGACAAACAAACCTATTAATTATTTTTGTCATCTTAATTATTTTGCATTATTATATATAATCTGATTATTAGCATAAATCTAGTAAAATCCAAGAAAAATCAGATCATATCTCCAACAAACACAAATATCTATTAATATCTAAAATTATAAATAACAAAAACAAAAAACAAAAATTACATTTTTTACGTCAACCAAAATATTATTCTACATTATTTTGTTTATTTTAAATATTTGATTTTTATTATTATTATTATTATATCATAGACCTATTTTTAAAAAATATTAAACTTAAAAATATTTGATGAACAAATAATACAGTATATACCTTTAGATTAAAATAAAACTCATAAAATAATATTTTAGCATCATAAATTAATTTTTAAAATACTTTAATTTAGAGATTATAATAAAAAAAATGTAAAAAAATTTTCTGTTTCCTGAACCAACAAATAACCTGATCCGAATCGACACAAATAACTGAATGTCCACTCCTATGTAAAATGTTCGAAAACGCAATTATTAAAATTTAACTGTAAACATAATAAGTAAATTTATAATCAACTAATATTATATCATTATCTAACTTAATAAAATTTAATTATGACATCAATAATGATGAATCAAACCAAATTTCCCCAAATCAAATCATAAAAATATGCAAAAAACAGAATTGCTCCGCGCAAGCGCGGATTATATTCTAATAACATAACATACGTCTAAAAGTCTACCGATAAAGAGAATATATTTATCACAAGCCTTTAAGTCTACCGTCAATAAAACAGATCTACCATCTCTACGTATTAAAATAAGTCTATCACCACTAATAATAAATCTGACATTCTAATTAAATTTACTGTCAAAGAAAAATAAATCTATCATTCAGATTAATAAGTCTCTCATTCGACCAATAAGTCTACATTCTAAAGCAAATATTCCATCAAATCCAAATAACTTTACCATAAAATTAAAAATAAGTCTACCAAAAAAAGCCTATAGTTCCATAAAAATGTCTACAGGTCCATTAAGAAATCTACTGACTGAAAAATAAATATACCGACTAATAATAATTATAAAAACTCTAAATAAATCTACCATCAAATGATTGGTAGACTTATTAGGAATTGGCAGACTTGTTTATTTTTTCCTGGTTTTGTTTTGCCTACATGGCATAATTCATTAATGATAGTTTCGATATTACGTTTTTTTTAAACACATGTAAAAATGATAAAATAAGTACAAAAAAACTCTTTTAATAATTATTGAAGATATGCGCTATTTTTATAACTTTTAAAATTTTTGATACCATTCTAGAAATTCTCCCATATATATAACATGATTGTACACGATGAATATTAGAGAGAAACAAATACAGAAAAATATAAATATAATTTAAAGTAGACGATTCAGAGTGAACCAAATATTTCTGCTTAACTCTGGTGAATGATCCAATTATTCAACCATCGTTTGGAGTTGTTTTCCTATCAGATTAACATGATCAAGATAGCTTTCGAAAAGACAAACAAATGTATGTCGTTTAAAAAATGTTTCGACAATCAAAAATAGTTAACAATGACTTGGCGGATATCTCTCTTTCTTCATGTATTTAGAGGATTATTATTTGGGTTTATTTGAGTTGGTTATCGTAATGGCTAGACAATGGTGACTAATGAAGTCATGCGTTTAGTGATAGCGTATAGACTGAGCTGCCTCGTAACTTCCACTTGTCTTCTGATTTGAAGATGTCGAGTAAGCGTTGCTCTGAAAAACGCATTGAAAGACAATATTCCCTCTATTTTTAAAAGATGAATGTTGATGTGTTTTTACACATATTAAGAAAACACATTAAAACTTAACAATAAATACATCATTTTCTGTAATGAACAATTTTCAATAACTTTAAATCAATAATAATTCAAGAATTTTAATTATTTTTCTAAAAATTTACAATTTATCATTAATAATAAGTAAAATATACATAAAAAACTTAAAAAATCTATTTTTTTGAAACACAAGATTTTTTAAAAATATTTATTTTTTAGAAAGAGAGAGAGTAGTCACTAACTAAATTTCACAGAGAAATGAATATGAACCTCGGCTTCGGGGAACACTATTATGTGGCTCCATCCTGAAAGAATATCCGTATATAATTGCACAGCATTCGTGTCTCGAAATTCAATAATAAATCTTTAGGTGAAGAGAGAAAACGCCATCACATTTTGATGTAAGTAGGTCTTTATATATTTTAATCAAGTTCCTTTAGAGTAATGCACTATGATTCTACTATTTAATTAATTAATTATTTGTTGGAATGAAAAATAGATAGAAGAGACTGATGGAAAAAGTGTTTAAGAATTGAGAATTTTACATTGTAGATGACTTACAAACTTTTATATTACATTATAAATAACTGTCATGTGGGGCTCCTCTCTCTCTTGAACAATATTCATCTCTAGAAAGCTCTGGTTTTCATTTTGTGTTTTTGGCTGGACGTCAGTCTTGCCGGCGGTTTGGACTCTCTTTTTGGGTTTTATTTGTAAATATTTCGGATCCAATCGCTTTATCTTCCGTTTCTTTGGATATGTATGTTCGGTTTGTCTGTTTTAATTTTCCGAGCTATCGGAACCTTTCTCCCTTTCTTTTGCTGTGATTCTTTTATTTCATTGATGATCATATTTCTTCTCTTTGTTCCTCGCTACTCGAAGCTTCTATTTTATATGAGATATAAATATTCTTCCAATCTGGTTTAGTTATTTAGGTAAAGTCTTCTCTTATAAAATTGAGTTTTCGAGTTTTTTTTATTAGGTTTCAGCTTCTTCTGCGGCCTATTCAGTCCTAATCTTTTCTTCAGTTAAATTCCGGTGAATCAGGAGTTTGAAATCTCATATAGATGGCGATCTTGAAAGAGAAAGGTTCATACATGGATCAGATCTTCTGAAGCCTAATCTTCTCTAGCAAGCTTTGGATTTACAGCGGCATAACTTGGATCAGTGAAGATCAAGCTTGGCGGCTAGGGTTTCATGATGCATCTCTCATTATCCTATATTATTTTGATTATTTTTTATTTTTTTAAGAAAAAATTTTTTTTTATTTTATTTTTTATTTTATAATATAAATTGTAGTTTTTTTTCTCTACATTTTGATATTCATTTTAATATTTTTTTAGATTTTTATAAATAAAAACTTGTGGATGTGAATATAAGATCATTTTATTTAATCTTGTCCAGTCATAATTATCTATATAGATTGTTTTTCAAAAATTATTAACTAAAAATATCATATCTTATCCATTAGAACATGTCCATGATTAGCTAACCTTCTTCTATGGAGATAATATCTATAAATAATTTTGTGTAGATACCAACGCAATTATTAATTCACAAATTCTTGAATATTAATAATTTCTAATGCTATTTAGTAACTTCGTAGATACATAATCATTGACAGCCATTTATGAGCTGATGATATAGACATGATGATTTTGTTTTATGTGTCAACGGGTTACTGTCCACTGTATCTTTGTTCATATCTTGTGACGAAAATGCAGGATGTGGAAAAGATATAGTAGACACGAATTCGTTGATACACAAAACAACATCATCATGTCCATGGACACGATAACGTGGATATCGAATCGAGGACATTTTGTCTTAGATACCAGATCCTAGACATAATGACGTAGATACAAGATTCCGAATATGATGTCATGGACATGATGATTTTGTTTTGTGTCTCAAAAGGTTCGTATCCACTATATCTTGTCACATGTCTAATTCACTGTAACAATCATTTGTGGACATGGGTACATGTTATGCTGGGAATTTGGTTCATAACCCACGGGTCCCGCCCCGTTATACCCGCCGCAGGGAGGGTGCGGATCGACTTTTTCTGAATGTGGGCGAGTGCGGGTCGATATTTTTAATGCGGGGCGGGTACGGGTTACTATATTTTAAACTGCGGGTTTGCAGGTACCCGCAAAATCTTTTTAAAAATACTTTTTTATTAATTACAAATATCTATCTTAATTTTTAATATAAATATTAAAATTATAGATTTTAATTAGTTACTTTTATTTTATTTTTAAAAATACGTATTTATTTTTTATAATATTTAATATATATTTTTAAAACCAAAATTTAATTAAAAATATAAATAAAATAATTTTTTTAATTATTTATTAAAATATTTGCGGATCATGCGGGTCTTGCGGGTTATCTATATTTTAAGGGGGGAGGGTGCGGGTATAATGTTTTTTTTTAAAACAAAAATCTTGCAGGGCGGGATTGATGGATTAAAAATATTTTGGATCCGCGGCGGGATGGATCTAGCGGGGCGGATTTGACCCGTAACCCAGCTCTAGGTAAATATCTATATGTTTAAATATTTAAAATATATTAAAGTGTATATCAAATATAGAGAAAAAACTATAACTTTTTTTATAATAAAATAACTAAATATTATTTACTTTAGTATTTCTTATTAAATGATTATTTTTTATCTCTTTTCGTATATATATATTTGATTATTTTCTATTTAAAAAAAAACAACAGAACATATTTTAATTTTATAATAAAATTTAAAATTTTTAATATACTTTGATATCTACTTTCTTATATTTTAGATATTTATAAATAAAAACTTGTGGACATATAAATAAGATTGTGAACAAGGCTATATGGATACCAAATAATAAAGATACTTAAAATATTTGGATATAGAAGTGTGGTTACCAAATCATGAACATGAAAATGTAGATACCAAATCATAAAAATAACTAAATGCGTGGACATGATAACGTGGATATCAGATCGAAGACGTGTTAGGTTAGGTACAAGATCCTAAACACGATGACATACATACTAGATCGATAACATATAACATAGACATGATGATTTTGTTTTTTGTGTCAACGAGTTCGAGTCCACAATATCTTATCTACATCTTGTGTTGAATTCACTATAATATTCGTTTGTGGACATGAATTAAGTATACTGATCTTATATGGATAATATGAATAGATAAGATTAAGAAGGTGTTTTGCAATTACACTGTAGACTCTTTAAAAGCTTTTAAAACAAAATAAAGTTATTAAAGTAATAAATTTCTAAACACACTTTTTCTGTTCTGAAATATCTGAGAACCCCTAAAATCTCTCAAAACTAATTAACTAATTTTTTCCTTAATTTTTAATTTTTTTTTCTAAAGCCAATAATTTGAGGCTTTTTTTAAGTTATAGGCTATTATTTTAAAACCAAAATTTTTAAAGTTTTAAAAGTTGAAGCCAAAAGTTTTTAAAGTCTCATCTATAAGCACTCCCTAAATAAACTGATCTTTTATTTATGTCCATAAATTTTAATTTATAAATACTTAAAATGTATCAACGTGGATATGAAAATATAGAAAAATAAACTATAGTTCTTATATAAAATAAAAAAAAATATTTTTTCTAAAAAATAGAAAATAATCAAATTAATATATGAGTGGAGATAATAAAATAGATTATTATTTAAAAATAAAATAAAAAAAGAAGAAAAAGCGTAAGAGAGAGACAGAGAGAGAGAGAAAATTTTAAATGCTGTTTTAGGGTAAAACTGATATTAACAATCCAAAAGTCATTCGCAAAAATAAAATACCTCATTTTATAAATAAAACTTAGAAAGTCACCTGTAATATAATCAACTTTTAAGAATTTGTGAAATAAAAGAGAACAAAAAAGCTTATTTTTTAGATGGTTATTTAGAACTTGCAAACTTATAAATTAATTAGAAGTGAAGGGGGATGGAGGTATTTATGGCCTCCATATTACAAAATATCTTACATATTCTAATCTTAAATCTAGAATTATCTACCATAATATCTAGAGTTTTATATTACAATTTTCTAAATTTTTCGTGTGAAGTATGTAAATTTTTATTATAAGAAAGTAAAAGATAATTATAAAAAAAAAATTTAGAACTTATATTAAGTTTTGGTTTGGGGTCAACAAATAATTATTAGATTATAAGCCTAATAGCACTTGTGATCAAAATCAAGTTTAACTTTTAACACTCTCTCATAAATTTGATTTTGTCACTCCAAAGAAACTCTTCATCTTAAGAAAATCTTTCAGATTGAGTGGCTTGGTGATGATATCAGCTATATAATCCAACTGCACATCCATCTTAGTAACTCAGTCAGTCTCTAATGCAATGATAGCGAGTGTCAATACTTTTACTTCGATCATGGACGCCATTATTATTTGCCAATGCTGCTGACTTGTTATCCAAATTTTTTTTGTTGGCTCTTCTTGTGGCAAACTTAACTGCTTTAACAATTTCTTTAACCAGATAACATAGTATACACACAAAGTAGTAGCAACGTACTCCGTTTCACAAGTACAAAGAATGACAATTGGCTGCTTCTTTGACGTTCATGTTAAAAAAGTTTCTCCAATAAAAAACCCAAATACACTTGTGTTTTTCTGGTCATCTATATCTCCAACCCAGTCAGTATTGTTATATTCAACAAGCTTGTAATCATCAGAAACAGAATAATACATACCAAAGTTTATGGTACCTTTGATACAACGAAAGATCCTTATAGCTACTTTGAAGTGAATTGTTGTAGGATGCTCCATGTATCGATTCATAACTCCAACTGCATATAGGATATCTGATCTTGTGCAGGTTAGATAATATAGGCTTCCAACCAATTTTTTCTTTTCTATATTACATGTTTTTATGTTTCTTCTATATGCTTTTCATTTAACTTTATTTTTATACATGTTATTTTGTCTATTATATCTCATCGATATATTATCGAACTAATTCACCCTATAATAAATTCTATTGTATGTTGGACAATAAAAATCAGTATACACTCTTAAACAAATTATAACATGTATTTATTTAAATAATTTATTGTGTAATTTTAGACAAAATTAATTTTACAATCCTTCATTTTTTACCTTTAATTTATTTTTTACAATCCTTTAATTTTAAAATTAATCAATTATAAAAAATTAATTTATTGAATAATTTTTTATTAAAAACTTTATTTAATTCCCTTTTTGATAAAAAAAAATCTATTTTTAACCAAATTTTTATTTTTTATTTTTTAAAAATTAGTATATGATATTTAATATGCTAAAATACATATATTTGGTTTTTCCATAAATACGCATACATAATAGCATATATGTTTTCAGATATTAATTGTATATTCATACAAAATATTTCTTTATTTATTATTTGTTTTAATGTATTGTGTAATTTTATACAAAATTAGTTTACAATCCAACCTTTCAGCTTTAAAATATATTGACCATTCAGATTTTACTTTTAAATTACTTACAACTTTTTTAGACCGGTTCTGGTACCGCCAGATCTTCAGTAAGAATTTTCATAGCACCGAAATCGTTTCCCACTCTGGGATTAATCATGCATGAGGTAAACTCACTACATTGACCTTAGATACACTAAAACTTGCGGAGTCGAAAGATACCAAGTTCCTGCAAGTGAGTTTCTCTTACATCTCATCATTTGATCAATAAAAAGGACAAGAGGTCAACATAGTGGACTATTCCTTGCTCGTGGGAATAGACAACAGTGCTGGCCCTTTTTCTTTTTCCAAAGATTTTTTTTTTTTTCTTTTTTGCAGTTTTGAGTTTCTACCAAAATTTTCACTGTCATTTGTTTTAGAGAAAATGGCTAAAATACCATCAAACTTTGAATAAATAATTAGAATACAGTGAAACTTCAAAATAACTAAAATTTTTATATATCTTAGGAAATGACTACAAACACTCTTGATTAATTTTTTTATTTGAGTTTAAAATTACCTAGAAATAATTAGAACAAAAAAAAAATTCATGTCACAAACTAGAATCCACGTCACAACCATCAACGTTTGAGTTTCTCCCCTATTAAAAAAAAACCGCAATAAAAAAAACCGTAGTTGCTCTTTACTCTTGTGCTATTGTCTTCCCTGCATTTTCAACCATCAACTGTCTTCGATGAAATCGTCTTCCCTCGACATTGTCTTCGACAAAATCGTTTTCCCTCGACATTGTCTTCTACGAAATCATCTTCCCCCGACATCGTCTTCTCCGCAGTCCGTCTTCGCCAAATTCGTCTTCGTCAAAATCTTCTTCTCCGCAAGCATATTCTCCAATTGATATTTTTTTGTTTTCGAAAATAACTTTTTTAAAATTGTCTTCTCCAATATCGTCTTCTCCAAAGCGTATGTAATCGTCTTCTCCGGTATGATGTATTCTCTAAAACTGTGAGATTATGTTCTCCAAATTGCTTGTAATCGTCTATCGCGGCCGAGTTATATATTAAGTTGTGGCTGAGTTAATTTTCTTTTGCGGCTGAGTTACATATTATGTTGTGGCTGAGTTTGTTTTCTATTATGGCTGAAATATATAACTCAGTTATGTCATTTTAAACATAACTCAGCCGTATCAATTTAGATAACTCCACCGTATTAATGTATCTTTCGACGTTTCGTGTTTCTATATTAAGCGTGCGGATATGTATAATCTTGAGACGTGTAACTCAGCCATACGTTTTCTTTAATCTCGAGACGTTTATAATCTCGAGACGTGTAACAATTAAAGTTATTTTTCTCTGTAAAAGTTGCGATTAGGGTTCTAAATTTTTTTTAAAAAAATATCTTCTTCGTCTAACCCGATCTCATCATGCATTTCAGGTAAGCGAATTTTGATTTTGTCTGTATCAACTCTTGCTGAAATTAATAGGATTTCTTTGCAGAAAAATTAAACAGGCAAGGTGATAATATGGAGAGAGAAATGCCAAAATAGTGTTGGTGTGGTGAACTCTCGGGTCTATTTACATCTGGAAC
>OVBI01001638.1:0-30674 GCA_900406495.1 Sisymbrium altissimum
GACCCAAATAGTTACCCGGTTTGGCTTCCGGTCCGGTTTTAAAAACATTGATTTTGGGGTTGCTAATTAATTATTAATGCTTATTTGTTTACTTGTTAGGCAAAGGTCAGCCTTGTTATAATTAAACCAAACTAATATATCGAGTGACTAATTTATTTCAAATAATTGACAGGTCTATCTAAACAAATTTCTGAATTTATATCAATTTTCTTATTTTAAGACCATTTCTACTGCAAAAATTTCAATGATATTTCACTCTTAAAAAGTAGAAAAAAAATGAGATGAGCTTTTTATTTGAATTTTGTTGAGAAATATTATAAATATTCTTAACAATTATTTATTGACACACATATTATAATATGAGTGATCTAATTTCTAAGATTTCAAATATTAATTAAATGTATTAATGAAATACTCTTCATCAATGAACTCAATGAAGATAGCTCTAATCACACTATTTAATTTATATATAAAAAATCTTCATTACAATTTTAAAATCACAAATAAATCTCACTATTTTTTTATACTACAGTTTACATACTAAAAGATATCTCGACAAATCAGTTGAAATATCTTAGTTTTAGAATTTGAGCTTTAACGAAATTTATCGAGATTCCCAAGATGATTTGATCAAAGTTCACGATTTCTTTTCACATTTTCGTTTGTTTTAAAATTGTGATATATAAGTGCTTTAGCTTGATTAAATAATGCGATTATACACACCTGTGTTGAAACTTGAATGTGAACCCCCGTGCCGAAAAGGAAGAGCTTTAGTTGAGTTTAGCAAACCTTCGGCTACAAACATTCTCATGGTTTATCCACATTTAATAATTTATCTTCTTCTTTATTCTGTTCCGAACATGACATCTTAGAAATAAATTATTCATTTCCTCTTTCTTCAAGGCCAAGACACTGTTTTATTCTTCAAATACATCAAATGTAAGTACTCAACTATAGCCTACACAAAATGTACGTAGTACGTAGTCTAGTGGCATTGGTTCGATTCTTCCAAAAAAAGGTTTAGCCTTACACTCTCAGTTTTAACTATGTTTGGGAGAAATGATTTCCTTCCAGAAATAATATTGCAATTTGCAAAACAAAAGTTTTCGACCAAAAATTAAGGGTAAGGCTTATATCCCGAACTTCTTGGTTAACGAACAAAACATATATAGGTTTCTGCTAAAAGAAGTATGAAACGGTTTACGTCTGCGCTTAGTGGGGTGAAGAAGAGTTAAACACATTGTTCTTACTTCTTACTATAAAAGAAAAATAAAGAAGAGACAAAAAGCTGAAAAGAGAAGGTGGTGAAGAGTGTTCTGACTTGTCACGGACAAAACCTTACAAACATTAGATTTGTGGCTCCATATGATGACGTTGTCCAGTCACGCCTCCACGTGCACATTATTGATAATTCCACTCCCCCACTATATATTTAGTTATAAAGTAAAAGTCTTTTTTATTTTCTTATATCTCGACTTTCAAGCCAAATATAGGATCGAAACTAATTCAGATCAAGATTAGAGCTCGTCTCATTACTATTGATCTTTTATGATCAGGAAGTTCCGGACTTATTCCATATCTTTCTAGGTCCGGACTTTTTGATATTATTTTATGAAAGATCCACCAACGGTAACCATAAAAAAAAAGGAGATCCACGAAAGGCACAAACGCAAGATTTAATTTAACGGACCAGTAACTATTAAACAGCATTCTCTAATCAGTTTAGCTAACAGTGTATATATATTTTTCATCCTTCAAAATCTCAAAACACAAAGCAAAATATTAAGTATTAACCCTTAGTTAGATGCAAATACATGTTAAGCTTATTTCGAAAAAGAAAGGGAAAACTAATTAACAAATAGTTTTGTGTTGTTTGGTGACTTTTGTTTTTAGTCTTTACTCTTCGGCATTTAACTATCGCTAATATTTTATTTTTCTCTTTAATTCCCAACTTGGAATTAATCGAGAACCGCCAGGGAAGTAGAACTAGGAGTGAAAGTAAGAAGTTAACATCATCCATCAAGATAGAGCCACGTGGTTGATTTAGAACAAAACTTCAAATCCAACCGTAGGTTTAGGGAAGCTAAAACCGTACCTCAACCGCCAAAGCAAATCTCTCGTGTCTGCTTTTAAATACCCCGAAAGCTTCACAATAACTCCCCCATTCTCTCACACATTCTCTCTTTCTCTCTCTCTTTCTCTAGAAATGGATACAAGCAAAACGTTTGCAGAACAATGGAGGTTTAACCCGACGTTTAAACCGCCTGAAACGCCGTTAGATTCTATGGAGTTTTTGTCACGCACGTGGAGCGCTTCAGCAACTGAAGTTTCCAGGGCTGTCGTCTCCTCTCCGACTTCTCAACCGCCACAAATGCGTTTCTCTGAGATCCAAACCGCTTCCGACGTCACTTTGGTGCCGGAAGATGAAGAAAACGGCATCGTTGCTGGAAACACTTTCTCTTTCGCTTCCTCTGAGACTTCTTTAATGGTCATGGAACGTATCATGGCTCAGTCCGTAAGTAAAATCCATCCACAACCGACGTCGTACTTTTGTAGAAACAAATAAAAATAATTTAAATTACGTTATTTTTCTTTGTTGTGAAAAATTTAGAAATCTTTCTAACAAATGTTGTCGCGCGAATAACTTTATCTATTGTCTATGTTACTACTTGTTAAGATGGTGTAAATCAGAAACTTCCTTGCCTTTCACTTTTTCGTCATTTTAAAAAATAAAATCAGATTTTAAAACTTAAATAATAATTTTGTTTTTCTTCTTGTGACAGCCGGAGATTACATCACCACGGACCTCAGGGAGACTTTCACATAGCTCTTTCACTGACAGTCCTCCGATCTCTCCCTCCGACATCGATGACTTTAAGGTTAGTTCAATTCTTGAACCGGTTCTTAGACATACTAAACCGGAACTTAAAATTCAGTGGAAAAGGATTTGCTATGTGTCAAATTAATTAATCTTAAGTTAGTAGTAGTAGTTCAATCCCTTTCTTCATAAGTCGCTTTTTCTGACTTCTGAATATCTGATTTGTTTAAGTGTGGGACTATAGTGTGTTTAAAGTTAAGATTGGGTGGGTTATATTTGTGAGATGGATTGAAAATATGGGTCTATAATGTAAATTAATAAAACACGTTGACAAAACAAAAAGGCTAAAGTGTAAGTAGAAGCAGCAGCAGTAGAGTAAGAAAAAACAGAGGAACACAAGACGCAGGCTTTCTCTTCGTCCCAAGCATTTCTCTGTCAATTACTTCAAGTTGAGCAGTATTATTGTCCCTATTATTAAAGTCTGTTATCCGTTTTTTTATTTTTTTGGTATTTATGTTTTATTATTTTTAAGAAAACGTCGATTTTTGTATTTTTTAAGAAAAAGATTATTAGTTATGTAGCATTTATGGTTTTGGACCCAAATATAGGTTCGCCTATTTTCACAACGGTCTATTTTCCACATCATTTTATTTCCCTTCCTATAAAGACAAAAAATTTAGATTTATTTCGCTTTCAATTATGAAAAATATCAAACTATAACAAGGAAACGCGTTTGGTTTTGTATTTATTTAGACAAAAATAGTTGTTTAACATTTATGATTTAGGACCCAAAGACGGGCTGGCCTATGTTCACAAGTCACAACAGTCTATTTTCCACAGCCTTTTATTATAGAAAAATATTTTATTCTTTTCACAATGGTCCATTACTCCATTTATTTTAACTTTTTTTTAACAAAATATTAAACGTGTATTAATATTGAAATTAAAATATTGGTCCAGCAATTCTACCGTGTAAGCCCATCCTTTAATGGGCACATACGTGGTCCATCCGCCGTCGCTGGAGGATCTAAAACTGTCGGCCGGTGGCTGAAAGACCGGCGGGAAAAGAAAAGAGAGGAGACGCGTGCACAAAACGCACAGCTCCATGCTGCTGTATCTGTAGCTGGCGTGGCTGCCGCAGTGGCTGCTATCGCTGTAGCAACCGCTTCTCAGTCTAGTTCCGGAAATGACGAGCAAGTTGCCAAAACTGACTCGGCCGTGGCTTCCGCCGCCACTTTGGTGGCCGCACAGTGTGTGGAAGCTGCAGAGTCTATGGGAGCCGATCGCGAGCACTTAGCTTCAGTTGTTAGTTCTGCGGTTAACGTTCGTTCCGCTGGAGATATTATGACGTTGACTGCCGCCGCAGCCACAGGTATAGATAGTTCCCATGTCATATGTCTTTTTAGTTGTAACTTACATAGTGAATCCTATACCATCGGATCACTATGAGTTAGTAAAATGTAGTATAATTCTTGACTAACACGTTACTATTTTATTTAATGTGCGTAGCGTTGAGAGGAGCTGCCACGTTGAAGGCGAGGGCATTGAAGGAGGTATGGAACATTGCAGCGGTGATTCCAGTGGACAAGGGAATACCAAAAGGCGGTGTAGTAGGCGGTGGTGGTTACCGAAGCGATTTAGCTTCTGACGAAAATTTTCTCGGGACTTGCAGTAGAGAATTGCTAGCTAAAGGTTGCGAATTGCTTAAACGTACCCGCGAAGGTTGGTTAATGTCAATCGTTACAATTTATTTCATACTAGTACGTAGTTCTTGTATACACCAATGTTATTTGTTATTCCAATGTTTTTATATTCGTCTCATATTTTTTTTTTGTAGGCGATCTTCATTGGAAAGTTGTTTCGGTATACATCAACAGGACAAAGCAGGTAAAAAAAAAAGCTATGGAATTATACTGTAAAAATAATTAATGTGTTAATCGACCTTTATTGTGGAAACCAAATTACTATTTTTTTTAATTGTTTTAATGTGTATTTTTTTTCTTTATTGCGCAGGTAATGTTGAAGATGAAGAGCAAACATGTTGCTGGGACCCTTACAAAGAAGAAAAAGTGTAAGTGAAACACTGATGCTTTGCTTATCTCTTACTCTTTCTTTCTTTTTAATGTGAAGCAAGTAGATCAAAAGGTCAAAAAGGTACTATCGGATCGCAAAGTTAAAGAACGATCTAAGACACTGTTGCTTTGGAATAGTTTTTGCAGTTTAAGACACTATTCGATCGTAAAGTTAAAGAACGATCTAAAGTTAGACTAATGATATGAGTCTAAAGATAAATTAATCAGTTTCGAATACTACTCTCTTGCTTTTTTCATTCTTTCAATAAAACACGAAAGAGTAGTAGTCTAATAGAATTATCATTAAAGAGCGATCTAGAGTTAAGACTAATACTACTCTAATGATAATACTAGTTTAGACATGTCTTTCGCAGAATAGTCTTGAATTTGGTCTCATAATTAAAATAATTTATTTGATAAGTTGCTGAACTTGTTCTTGATTTTTGATCTATATAGATGTGGTGGTGGAATTAGTCAAGGGACTACCGGCGTGGCCTGGCCGCGAATTGCTCGAGGGTGGAGAGGATTTGAGGTATTTCGGGCTAAAAACAGTGGAGAAAAGAGTGATTGAATTCGAGTGCAAAAGCCAAAGGGAGTATGATCTTTGGACACAAGGTGTTTCAATGCTTCTTTCCATTGCTTCTGATAGAAGGCATAAATGTTGAAAAGTAAAGCATAGTCAGTATGAAAATGAAAAAGAATGGGGCAGTTTGGTATTTTCTTTTTTTCTTGGGGTGTTTTTTTTTCTTCTTTCTAAAAAGGGATTAAAACTTCTAAACTTATTTAAGATAAGATCTTTGTTGTAAAAGAATATGTAAATTACGTAATATTCTTGTTTCCTAAGCTTTGGGACTATGATGACCAGGAAATTAGATGGGTGTAAGAGATGAAATTGACTCTTTTTTGCTTCTTCTAGGATAATTATAGTAATATAAAGACAATGTGTGGGCTTTGTTTCAAGTTTTCAAAAGTTTACTCTTGGATCCAAGTCTTGTGAAATCGGATTGATTCCATGAGCAAAGAAGTAACTTTGAGTAAACAGTATATATATTATATTTTGTTATAACTTTATAAACAACTATATTGATTGAAGATAAGAAGTTAAAAAAAATAATAAAAAAATAAGAAGTTAAGAAGATCTGAGCATCGGTTTTAAATCATACTTTAGCCCAAGAAAACAGAGTTTGTGTCGTGTTATCGTGTGTGTGGGAGATAGAGAAAATATCCTTTTATTTTTTTCAAAGAGAAGAATTTCCCTTTTTTTCCAAAGAGAAGAATATCCTTCTCCTTGATCTTCGAGTGCAACAGTGGAGAAAAGAGTGATTGAATTCGAGTGCAAAAGCCAAAGGGAGTATGATCTTTGGACACAAGGTGTTTCAGTGCTTCTTTCCATTGCTTCTGATAGAAGGCATAAATGTTGAAAAGTAAAGCATAGTCAGTATGAAAATGAAAAAGAATAGGGGCAGTTTAGTATTTTTTCTCTTTTTCTTGGGGTGTTTTTTTTTCTTCTTTCTAAAAAGGGATTAAAACTTCTAAACTTATTTAAGGTAAGATCTTTGTTGTAAAAGAATATGTAAATTACGTAATATTCTCGTTTCGTAAGCTATGTGACTATGATGATCGGGAAATTAGATGGGCGTAGGGGATGAAATTGACTCTTTTTTGCTTTTTCTAGGGTAATTGTAGTAATATAAAGACAATGTGTGGGCTTTGTTTCAAGTTTTCAAAAGTTTACTCTTGGATCCAAGTCTTGTGAAATCGGATTAATTCCATGAGTAAAGAAGTAACTTTGAGTAAATATTGTTGAGCTAAGTTTGAAAGAGAAACAAACTTAAAGATTAAAAGTTGAAAATATGTTTAAAAAAGAAAAAGGAAAAACATATCTCCTAAGAAAGTTAGGATAAGTAGTTAATTCCCTTAGGGATTAGGAATTGTGAAACTCTTATATAAGCTGATGTAGTTGTCGATTTGTGATAACACATTTAGAGAGAGATTAAGAGTTTGTGTGAGAGAGAGAACTTTAGTTTTTTGAGCTAGTTTTTCTAAAGCAATAAAACAAGAAGTTGTTTTACACAGATTATCTGATTCTATATTTGGTATCAGAGTATAAACTTGAATCAAACAATCGAGAGAGAACATGTCTGACATCGTCCCTGCAACAACAAACAACAAAATCAAAGAGGGAGGGCTCTCATCCATCCAATGCCCTGTTCTCACCAAAACTAATTACACTGTGTGGGCAATACGGATGAACGCCTTACTCAAGGTACATAAAGTTTGGGAAACAATCGACCGTGGATCTACCGACAACGATAAGAATGATCTAGTAAGAGTCCTCTTATTTCAATCCATACCAGAAAATCTTGTATTAGTAGTCGGGTGTCTCATAACAGCAAAAGAAATCTGGGAAGCTATCAAAATAAGATACGTCGGAGCTGAAAGGGTAAAAGAAGCAAGGTTACAGACCTTGTTATCCGATTTTGAGAGACTAAAGATGAAGGAAACAGACACTATTGATGATTTTGCAGGGAAATTAACAGAAATTTCATCTAAATCAAGTGTTCTAAGGGAGATCATTGAAGATTCAAAACTCATCAAGAAACTTCTAAATAGCCTTCCGCGACAGAAGTATATAATCATGATTGCAGCTCTTGAACAAATGCTTGACCTCAAGCAAACAACCTTTGAGAACATAGTTGGGAGACTAAAAGCATTCGAAGAGAGGATTGCAGACGATGTAGAAAATCCGGAGGATCAGGGAAAATTTGGGAAACAATCGACCATGGATCTACCGACAACGATAAGAATGATCTAGTAAGAGTCCTCTTATTTCAATCCATACCAGAAAATCTTGTATTAGTAGTCGGGGGTCTCATAACAGCAAAAGAAATCTGGGAAGCTATCAAAACAAGATACGTCGGAGCTGAAAGGGTAAAAGAAGCAAGGTTACAGGCCTTGTTATCCGATTTTGAGAGACTAAAGATGAAGGAAACATACACTATTGATGATTTTGCAGGGAAATTAACAGAAATTTTATCTAAATCAAGTGTTCTAAGGGAGATCATCGAAGATTCAAAACTCATCAAGAAACTTCTAAATAGCCTTCCGCGACAGAAGTATATAATCATGATTGCAGCTTTTGAACAAATGCTTGACCTCAAGCAAACAACCTTTGAGAACATAGTTGGGAGACTAAAGGCATTCGAAGAGAGGATTGCAGACGATGTAGAAAATCCGGAGGATCAGGGAAAACTCATGTATGCAAACAATGAGAATCATTCACATCAAGAAACATCGAGCAACAGCAGAGGACGTGGAGGACATTTTTTCGGCAGAGGAAGAGGACGAGGCCGAGGACGACAAAGTGGATACTTTCGACGAGATCAAGACAAATCAAGAATCATCTGTTTCAGGTGTGACAGGTTAGAACATCTTGCCTATGACTGTCGTGATAGATTATTAAAACTACAAGAGATTCATGAGAATGAGGAAGATGATACACACGAAACAGAGGATCTAATGATGCACGAAGTCGTCTATCTGAATGAGAAAAAGGTTAAACCTAATAAATACGAATATCAAACTGATACAGCCAACGTTTGGTACCTTGACAATGGTGCCAGCAATCATATGACGGGCAACCGAACATTCTTTGATCAAATAGATGAAACGGTCACACGTAAAGTTCACTTTGGAGATGATTCACGTGTTGACATAAAGGACAAAGGGTCTATATTGTTTATTAGCAAGAACGGAGAACAGAAAGTCCTAGCTGATGTCTATTACATACCAAAACTGAGGAGCAATATCATCAGTCTCGGGCAAGCTACAGAATCAGGATGTGAGGTCCGAATGCTTAATGAGACATTGACACTCCACGATCATAAAGGAAACCTGCTTGTAAGTGCCACCAGATCTCGAAACAGATTCTACAAAGTACTCATGGAAGTTGAAAATCCCAAGTGTCTGCAAATTTCCTCTGTGAAAGAATCAGCGAGATGGCATGAGAGACTAGGGCATATCAATCGTGATACAATTAAAAATATGATCAAAAAAGAAGCAGTCATTGGCATACCAAAACTTGAGTTTACAAAAGAAACCTGTGAATCATGTCTAAAAGCCAAACAAACAAGGCAAAGTTTCCCTCAAGCTACGACGTTTCGAGCAACAAAACCACTAGAGCTGATTCACGGAGACCTCTGTGGGCCTATTACTTCTGCCACAGCAGCACAAAATTGGTATATCTTTGTTCTAATTGATGATCACTCACGCTACATTTGGTCACTACTTCTGAAAGATAAAAGTGAGACTTTTGAGAAATTCAAAGTGTTTAAAACATCTGTTGAACAAGAAACAGGACTGTCAATCAAGACTTTCAGAACAGACAAGGGAGGAGAGTTTACTTCTCATGAATTCCAAAGTTTCTGTGAAACCTTCGGAATACAAAGACACCTGACATCCCCTTACTCACCTCAACAGGACGGAGTAATGGAGAGACGAAATAGAACATTGCTAGAGATGACAAAGAGTATCCTAAAACACATGAGCGTACCAAATTTTCTATTGGGAGAAGCAGTCAGACATGCCACCTACGTGATCAATAGAGTAATAACAAGGGCTCTAGTGAAACAAACTCCATATGAAGTGTTTAAGGGAAAGAAGCCTAATATTACTCACTTGAGAGTATTTGGATGCATTGGTTACACACGAGTAGAGACAACACACTTAAAGAAGCTAGACGACAGATCACGTACCTTGGTACATCTTGGGACAGAACCAGGCTCAAAGGCATATCGACTCCTTAATCCTACAAAACGCAGGATCATAGTGAGTAGAGATGTGATATTTGATGAAAACGAACGGTGGAAGTGGAACAATACAGAGAATGAATCCATTAAACTAGGTATGTTCACACTTACTCTTGGTGATACTGAAAACAACGGCGTCAAGGATGCACAAACAGGTACACAACTGGTGAGACTGTCACGACAAATACTGAAAACGAGGGAGAAACGCATACAGAAGCAGAAAAGGAGGCAACATAGATCATCGAAGTCTCCGATTGAGAGGAAGAGAACGAAGAACACATAACAGTCCTGAGAAGATCTGAAAGAGAAAGGAAAACTCCAAGTTACTTAGATGATTATATCCTCCTAGCAGATCAAGAGGGAGAATATCTACTTCTCGGATTAGACGATGAACCTTGGGATTACAGAGAAGCCATGGAACTCGAAGTTTGGAAGGATGCATGTGAAGATGAGATCTCATCAATTGAAAAGAACAATACATGGTTCTTAGTTGATCTTCCTCTCGGGTCCAAGGCGATTGGACTTAAATGGGTATTCAAAATAAAGCGAAACTCAGATGGTACCATAAACAAATATAAAGCTAGATTAGTCGCTAAAGGGTATGTACAAAGACACGGAATAGATTTTGACGAAGTATTCGCTCCGGTGGCTCACATTGAAACAATTCGTTTTGTGATTACTCTAGCTGCTTCCAACGCCTAGGAGATACACCATCTTGATGTCAAAACAGCGTTCCTTCATGGAGAACTACTCGAAGATGTCTACGTTAGTCAACCAGAAGGATTCATAGTCAAAGGAAGTGAAAACAAAGTTTATAAGTTAGAGAAGGCTTTGTACGGTTTACGACAAGCACCAAGAGCGTGGAACAACAAGCTTAATAAAATTCTAAAGAGTTTGGGCTTTACTAAGTGTTCAAAGGAGCCCTCTATCTATCAGAAACAGGGGATAAAGGAATTACTTGTGGTTACAGTGTATGTAGATGACCTCCTTGTTACATGATCAAGTTTTAAACTTATCTCTGCTTTCAAGGAAGATATGGCAAGCAAATTTGAAATGAGTGATCTTGGTAAACTGACATACTACCTAGAGATTGAAGTGGAGCAACACAAAGGAGGGATCACACAAAAACAAGAGAGGTATGCGTTAAAGATACTTGAAGAAACTGGCATGAAAGACTGCAATCCAGTTCATATTCCAATTTGATAAGCTCAAATTATCCCTAGAGCCACTCTCTCAAATTAAGAGATCGATGTAATACTTAGGGGTCGAATTCCACAGAAACTCAAGATTCACACAATAGATTATCAGTTATCGAATTAAGCTAAACAAGAATGATTGTGATTAGAAACAGAATGCAGTAAAATCGGTTTGTAAGATCAATAAAAAAAAACGTCAGGCTCAGGCAATTCTCAGGAAATCAGGAATGCAAACAAATCAGTCAATCATGATACTTCTAATGTTCTAGAACTTGAAACACAATGATAAAGCAAACCAGCCATCGCTGCGAAAATTATCTATGTCTAAGACCTAGAAAACCAAATTTCTTTACGAGTTATAAAGTATAAACATGCAATAATCTCAGGTTCAATCTGTTCATAAAATCCCTAAATCAAATTCATTTGCAGATAGATATTTTGCTCACCTAAGGTTCTTTCTAGCTAATTAACCAACTGTCGTTGCGAGAATCAACCTATGATCAATAATCTAACTTTTCAGTTCAGATCAAGCATTAGTCACAACCTAGATGAAGAACTAGTGTTCAGAATCTTTAATTAACCAATCAACTTAACAATCCATGAAATCCCTAATGAGAAACCCTAAACCTAACTAGCAAACTACTCAGACATGGAAATTGAAGCAATAAACATGGTTGAATATAATTGCATAAAATAGGTTAAGAAAGAAATAAAGGAGTTCTCAATCTTCTCTCCAAAATTTCTCTCTAGAATAATGATAAGATAAAGATCGGTCTAAATAATGACCTGAAAAACCTAAATATAGTCTAAAATCCGAAAATGACTTGTTTTGGAAATAGTGGAAACTTCTGGGGTAAAACTTCATTTTCTCCAAACTTGTTAAAAGCGTGAGAATATGTGGTCGCGTCGGGTGACGATCGACACCCATGGCGGGTGGCGATCGGCACTCACTTCGAACATTGGTTCCGACTTCATCTCTTCAGCTTATAAGTTCCAATTGCTCCCAAATGCTCCAATATCTCCAATTAAGCTCCAAACGTACCTAGACCTGTAAAAGACTCTAAAAAACTCTAAAGACACTAAAAAGACTCTATATATACAACTTATATCATGACTAAAAACCATAAAAACCATGATATATCACAATGGACCAAGGTCTGAAACTCTGTAAGGCACAAAAAGAACGGTCTGTAGACGAGAGACAGTACAGAAGAAACATCGGGTGTTTGAGATACTTGTTACATACGAGACCTGATCTCTCTTACAGTGTAGGCGTTCTAAGTGGATACATGAGAGATCCTAAAGAATCACATGAAGCAGCTTTAAAGCAAATATTGAGATATCTACAAGGAACAACTACCTACGGCCTCACCTTTAGACAAGGAAACAAGACGCTTGATTGGTTTTAGTGACAACAGTCATAATGTTGATGAAGACGACGGCAAAAACACTGCATAACATGTGTTATACTCCAACGACTGTCCAATTACATGGTGCTCACAAAAGTAAGAGATAGTCGCACTCTCATCATGTGAAGCAGAGTTTATGGCAGCTACGGAAGCTGCAAAAGAGGCGATTTGGCTGCAAGAATTGCTACAGAAGATCATTGGAGAAGAGAGCATGAAAGCCACAGTACGAATTGATAATAGGTCGGCCTTAGTACTCACAAAGAATCCAGTATTCCACGGGCGCAGCAAACATATACACAGAAGGTTCCACTTTATAAGAGAGTGTGTTGAAAATGAGCTGATTGATGTCGAACACGTCCCTGGTAGCCTACAAAGGGCTGATATTCTGACTAAAGGTTTAGGAAGGATCAAGTTTAAAGAGATGAGAGACATTCTTGGAGTACACAAAGTCAAGAAAAAAGATTTTAAGCTTAAGGGAAAGATTATTGAGTTAAGCTTAAAAGACAAGTAAGCTTAAAGATTAAAAGCTGGAGATACGTTTAAAAGAGAAAAAAGAAAAGCATATCTCCTAAGAGAGTTAGGATAAGTAGTTGATTTCCTTAAGGATTAGGAATTGTGAAACTCTTATATAAGTTGATGTAGTTGTCGATTTGTGATAACACATTCAGAGAGAGAGATTAAGAGTTTGTGTGAGAGAGAGAGTTTTAGTTTTTTGAACGAGTTTTTCTAAAGTAATAAAATAAGAAATTGTTTTATACAAATTGTCTATATATATATATTATATTTTATTATAATTTCATAAACAACTATATTGATTGAAGATAAGAAGTTAAAAAAAACAAAAAATAAGAAGATACATCATGTTTTAGCCCACGAAAACAGAGTTTAGTTACACTACAAGAAAGAGTTGTATATACCGACGAAAAATCTCGAGGAAGAGATCTATCGGAAAAAAAACGAGAGATTTCCTATGAGGTTCTGAGAATAAAAGTTGTTTGAAGAAATATTGTCCGAAAATAGCAAGAAGAAGTATTTATCAGAAATTAATCGGGAGCGTTTTGTCGGATCATTATTGGTATGTAGGAAATGTGGCTTTATCGGAAGTTTATCGGGTAATATTTCCGGAAAATTTAAGGTTACAATAATATTCCGACGAAAACTTTTATCATCGGTAAGATAAATCTTAAATTATTGGAAAATGGTCGATACTTTAACGGTTGTGTCATGTGTGTACATGCACAGAACGCATCTCCGTCAAAAGCACGAGGTTTCTCATAACGGCGTTGGTAATTAACACCGGTTAAAACGAGATTGAACAAAATCAGTGGAGCATTAATGAAAAAGGAAAAAATAGGTAAGAGTTTCATCGGCAAAATTTACTATGCATAATTCAATGTTTTGAAAGAAGTTGTGTATATTTGGTCGAACACAATCCAAAAACTGTCATAAACTGAAAATTATCCCTTAAATTCCAAACTGGGATTTCTGTTAAAGCTCGCCGGTGAGGACCTGATATATTGGACAACGAAGGAAAATATAAATATATTATATATCGAACCTAAACCATTATACAAAATCCAAGTTTTACACGTGTTGGTTTAAAACAAGATTATTTTATAAAGATTTGGAATATTCCAAAATGATTCGTTTTACACTTCATTTACATTATAAAACAATGTTTTGTTCCTTCTCGATAAACGGTGGGTGAGATAACCGGCGAAAGTTAACTCTTTCTTTCAAATCCGTGACGGAAAATTCTCGGAAATATTAACAGTATCGATGCGGTCACATCATCTCTCCTCTCTTATCCTACTTACTTCGCGTATCTAAACAAATCTAATAGACGCGGTTTCCAGAAGATATTGCCTATCTCGAGATTAATTTACCTCTGGTGATGGTAATTTCTCGGAACCCAAATATACAATTGCCGCCTAAAATTTCAGATTCTTGAATCTCCGGATAATTTTCCCCTTTTTTTTTATTTCTTACTGTAACTGGATATATACTTACACTCATGCTGCAACTTCATTATACAGAGAACTCTATTTTTAAGTTTTACAGCTTACATCCTCTCTAAGCCGATTAAGTGATAAAGGTAACAATATTTTTCTATTTTCATCAACTTAATTAATTACACTGATAGTTTCTTTACTAACTCGCATATTTAATTTGTTTCATTTAGCAAAAGTATAACTGGGAATCTTGTCACAAGACCCTTGTTAGCACTATTTGCATCTTGCTTGCTAGATCGAGTTTACTATTAGAAGGTTTTATGGCTAGAGAGGACAAACCCACTTGGAAAAAGGACACAGTTTGGACTATGTAAACTATGCTTTTTGTACTCTTTCCTTCTATACTTTGTAAAAATATTATACATTATGCTTTCTCAATCTTCTGAAATTCATATGTTCTGTATTGTACTAAATATTTCTATAATCTGCTGTCGTTATTACGTTTACAAGTAAATATTTTGCCTTATCTTCATCAACATTCTTAATTGAAAAAGTAAAAAAAAAAAAAAAATCTTCATCGACACTCTTAACAAGAAAACCAGAAAAAAAACTTTACTGACATTCTATCGTTACGTTCCGAGGAATAACTTATATCAGGCTTCCTTCTCGGGAAGTTCTCATCCATTTCCAATCACCAATTGACGAGTCTTTGACATCGGTTGTCTCGGAATATACTCGGTATTTACCAACATCTTTCCGGCAAATTTTTCTGATAGATTTCCAACAAACTTTTCTGATAGATTTCTGTCAAAAATGGCGACAAATTTCCTTACATCTCTTGCCTCAGTAACACGTCGGTAACTTCCGACCATTGTTTCCGACTAATCTTCCGAGAGAATGAGGTTCCCGGTTTTTACCGACAACTTATCGAGAAAAGCTCTTTCCGAGAGTCAAACTCCGAGGATATTTTTTTCCTCGGAAAATAATCGGAAATCACACATTCCGATAAACCACCGATGAATGTCATAGTCGGTATATACCTCTCTTTCTTGTAGTGTTAGGATTAGAAAGTTTGTGTCGTGTCATCGCGTGTGTGTGGGAGATAGAGAAGAATATCTTTTTTTTTTTCCAAGAGAAGAATATCCTCTTCTCCTTGATCCGATGAAATTCGTAGAATATTCATATTACAATTTCCTTTTTTTTTAGGGTTTTCTATTGATTTTACTTGTATTATAAACAAAGCCTCTATTTCTCTAGTATCAACTACCTTACTCTGGAATCAATGTTGTAAACAAACAGTGCTTGAGGATGGTGGATTCGCTGCCCCACGATGTGGTAGAGCACATCCTGGAGAGAGTTCCTGTGAATTCTTTGCTGAGATTTAAAACTGTATCGAAGCAATGGAAACTAACTATCGAATCCCCATTCTTCCAAGAAAGACAGTTGACGCAGCGTCAGCAATCAGGAGATCCAGATGTCCTCATGTGGTCCGTATATGACAAAGAACTCAGATCTCATCATAATCAAATTTTGTTGGGTTCATCATCATTGGTCAAGATCCCTACTCCTTTGGTAACGTGCCCATCGTACGTTCCACATGGTAGCTGTGACGGTCTTGTTTTTCTCAAAAAAGATTTTAATTACGACGATTCCTTTTTTGTGGTCAATCCCACCACTGGATGGTATCGGCGTCTTCCTCTCTCCGAATTACATCAATTCCTTAGCAAGGTGAGATGTCTTTACTATAGGCGCCGAGACTTTCATATTGGATTCGGTAAAGACAATCTCACGGGCACATACAAGACCGTTTGGTTATACAACTCAACCGAAGTAAATCTAGAAAACGCTACTACATGCGAGGTTTTCGACTTTAGCACTAACGCTTGGAGGTATGTCACTCCGGCTTCTCCTTATCGGATTCTTGATACACACGATCCTGTGCTTGTAGATGGGTCACTTCATTGGTTGACTGATTGCCAAGAAACCAAAGTTGTATCCTTCGATCTTCATACCGAAGCCTTTCAAGTCCTCTGTACAGCTCCCTTTGACCATCCTTCCAAACTCCTCTTGTACAACCTCGACAACCGCTTGTGCGTATCCCAGATGAAGTGGTCCAAGCAAAATATATGGTCGTTCAATCCAGGCAAGAGGACGTGGGACAAAATGCTTTCCGTAGATCTGAAGGTAACTTCTTCTTTGTTCAGCCAATACGCCCGCTCGCCACTAGCACTTCTCGATGGGGGAAAGAAGAAGAAGAAGAATAAGTTGCTGTTGTATAGTCGCCAGGTTAATCTAACACTGGTGACGCTTGACCTAGAAACCAAATCATGTTATTTTGTTTTCTCTGCCCAGTCCATCGAACATAATCCTGTTTGTTATTTCCAGAGTTTAATCTCTATTTTATAAATTTATTTTTGATTATTTTGATTGCATAATGTATATAATCTTTGCTTAATCAATCAGTTTTTATTTTATTTTTGGGTACTTTACCCAAGGTTGTAAGGATATGATCAGAGCCGAGGAAATGGCTCGTACAGAAATCAAACATCAGAGATTAATGATAATTATATAGGAGACATAGATGTTGAATTAAGGTATAGTCTTGGATGAAGTCAGTATGACAATGCATAATGGGGGAAATTTGTATTCTCTTCTTCTTGGGATGTTTTTTTACTAGCGTAAATAAGAGAATGGATCTAAGCTGTCTAATTATAAACAAGCAAGATCTTTGTACTGTAATAGAAGAATCTGTAAATTACATTATAGTATCGTTTTGTAAGCTATGGTGGTGGGAAATCGGAGGAACGCAATGGGTGAAATTGATATTTTAGTTTCTTCTGGCGGTGATTGTAGTGTAGAAGCTCTCCTAGTCTTGTAATTTGTGTGATCGGGTTAATTTCATGAGCCAGGAGACTTAAGTAGTAAAGAATACACAATTTAACTTCATAACCAACAAAAGCGACTGTTTAGAAAATAGGGAAAACAAGCCCTAAAGAAAATTAGCTTTTAACCTCAAACTCTTGAATTTCAACAGGAACACCCTCGTGACACCCATCTTTGATCTTAACCAATTCAGAATCATCTCCTTCCAAATGAGCCATCAAAAACGACACAACACTTCCACCAACAAATCTCCTCATTGGTTTTCTCTCTTCACCATTCTTACACAAATAATAAGAACTCTTCCCTCTAATCCCTTTTGTATCATCATCAAGCGTGTCCATATGCCCGTAATCCTTTGCAACAAAATGCCACGCTGGACCTTGACACTCTCGGAAGAACTCTCGGTGGTTCACTCCGGGAGGTGCGCACGGTGGAAACAACGGGTTCCGAGCAACTTCACCAAGTCCTGAACCCATCACTAGAACAGGCATTTTGTCTAGGTTAAATGAGTTTGGTTCAAAGGTTAAAACCGGAGGAGAGGTTTGTATCCCTTTCCTGAACCCACCGACCGGATCTATACCGATCAGTGCCGAGATCTTTAGATCGGCCGAGTATCCAAATTTCTTTAATGCCACGGCAAATGCGGTTTTGCCGCCACGACTATGGCCGGCGAGTGCGAATTTGGATAGGTTTGGTTTTACTTGTGGTGGAAGAAAGTGGTTAAGTCCGACTGATAACCAATCAATAATCTCCACCGTTGATTTGATCTCTTCTGTCGCGTCTAGTCCGGCAATGCTATATAACTGTTGAATATACATAACCAAGAAAATTGATTCAAAATCACAGTAAAATACATATCTGGAAGTCTATATATAACTTTTTTGTCTGAAACCTTTTTTTTTTTTTGGCTCTTATGAAAACCTTACACAAGAAGAAAAATAAGAGAAAAGATGCAAATCGATGGGTCCACTTGATGTATATTTCTGTTTTTGTCTATAGTCAATTTTTCCAATTCACAATATAACGAATTTAAGTCGTTGTCCCCTAGAACCGAGACTACTAACACGCATATTCACACCTAGCTAGCTATACACACTGTGAATCAAAACTAAACATGAAGTTCAATGGCTACTAAATTAATTCGTCAAAATCAGTTTAGTTTAATTTAAAATTAAATTGTGAGATAGAACTGAACCTGTGGAGCGATGACAATGAAGCCATGGGAAGAGACATGCAACATAAGCTGGGAGTAAAATGAGTTGTAGAGAAAGTAACCATGGAGGAGCATCACCACCGGATATTCTCCTTCCTCCAACGGCGTTGCCACCAACAGCCGCTTCGGCGGAGACGGCGGAATCAGAGAAGAAGACGGCGTCGTCTTCAAGAAGCGTGATGATAAGTCCACTGTTAAAATATCTGTTTTGTATTTGCCATCCTCAAAGGCGTTTCTCGATGCAGAAGAAGATATTTCCGTTGTAAAAACAAAAAATAAAATAAATAAAAAAGAAGATGCCATTTTCTTTCTCTTTCTTTGTTATATTTTTGTTTTTTTTTGTTTTCTTACGTTCATGAGAAAGCTGAGCGAGATATTATTTATAGGCATGAAAAAAAGTTAAAGTACTTTATGTCGGAATTTTTTCTTTCTCAATTTTGAAATAATTAAGAAGTATATAATTTAATTCAGAAATAAGAGAAGTAATTGGAGATTTCCTTATTTTTATTTTTTTTTTAGACAAAAATAATATATAATTTTGGAAATCTTATTTTTAGTTTGTAAGAAACTAAGAAAGTAATCGTGTTTTCAATGATCTAAGAAAGTACTACTAAATCAGAATTGGAACAAAATCTATGACTAACAAAACAAATTAAAAGCTATTAATTTCAATTAAGTAAATTGATAGGAATGTAAATTGGTTACATTTATAGAATAAGATTATATGTTGCTAAGTAGGAGATAAAAAGATCCATTTTCTTAGAATTTTAAGATATTTCCGATCCTTGAGACAACTATTTGGATTCAGGATTTTTTGAATATATGAACTTTAAGTTCACCGAAAATTCAGCCAAAGTTTTTTATTTAATTATTATAATTACATAAGTTATATGATCTTTGCTTCTTCCATCAATTGTCTTTTTTTTTTGGGTCCAAGTTTGCAACTCTCCATCTTGATGTTACCAGATTTGCTTCTACTTAGTCTCGTTCGTTCTATCGATCGTTTCAAACAGGTTCTATCAGTTCACAATCAAGAGGTCACTTAAGTAAAGAATACACAATCAAAAGCAACAAAATCGGTACTATACAGAAAATAGGAAATACAAGCCTAAAGAAAATTAGTTTTTAACGTCTAACTCTTGAACTTCGACAGGAACACCCTCGTGACACCCATCTTTGATCTTAACCAATTCAGAATCATCTCCTTCCAAATAAGCCAGCAAAAACGATACAACGAGTCCACCAACAAATCTCCTCATTGGTCTTCTCTCTTCACCATTCTTACACAAACAATAAGAACTCTTCCCTCTAATCCCTTTTGTATCGTCATCAAGCATGTCCAAATGCCCGTAATCCTTTGCAACAAAATGCCACGCTGGACCTTGACATTCCCGGAAGAAATCTCGGTGGTTCACCCCAGGAGGTGCGCACGGCGGAAACAACGGGTTCCGGGCGATTTCACCAAGTCCTGAACCAATCACGAGAACAGGCATTTTATCTAGGTCAAATGAGTTTGGTTCATAGGTTAAAACCGGAGGAGGGGTTTGTTTCCCTTTCCCTGTCCCATCGACCGGATCTATACCGATCAATGTGGAGATCTTTAGATCGGACGAGTATCCAAATTTCTTTGATGCCACGGCAAATGCGGTTTTACCGCCACGGCTATGGCCGGAGAGTGCGAATTTGGATAGGTTTGGTGTTACTTGTGGTGGAAGAAAGTGGTTAAGTCCGACTGATAACCAATTAATAATCTCCACCGTTGATTTTATTTCGTCCATTGTGTCTGGTCCGGCGATGCTATATAACTGTTGAATATCACGTTACCAAAAAATTTGAATCACAACAAAATAAAAGAGTGTAACCATATGATTCTAAGATAATTCGAGAGATGATAATGAATTGTGAGACAAATTGATTAGAGACAAAAATAGTGTCACACATCAAGTGGACCCATCGATTTGCATCTTTGTTCTTATTTTTCTTCTTGTCTAAGGTTTTCATAACAGCCAAACAAAAGAAAAATGTTTCATGACAAAAAAACTCAGCGAAACGTGGCATGATGTACTCCATTCAAACGAGTGATATACTTAATTAACTAAAGATAAAATTACACTGTAATTAATTTATAATTAATTCTGAGATAGAACTGAATGAACCTGGGGAGCGATGACAATGAAGCCATGGGAAGAGACATGAAACAAAAGCTGGGAGTAAAATGCGTTGTAGAGAAGGTAACCATGGAGGAGCATCACCACAGGATATTCTCCTTCCTTCACCGGCGTTGCCACCAACAGCTGCTTTGGCGGAGACGGCGGAGCCATAGAAGAAGAAGGTGTCGTTTTGCAGCAGCGAGATGATAAGTCCACTGTTACGAGATCTGTTTTGTACTTGCCATCCACAAAGGCGTTTCTTGATGACATTTTTCTTTTTCTTTTTCTTTGTGGGTTCATGTGAATGAGATGAGTGAGATGTTGTTTAATAGGCAAGGAAAAAAAGTTGATTACTTTATCTGGGATTTTCTTTCTTTCCCAATTTTTAAATAATTAAGAAGTACAAAATTCAATTTAGATTTTCGATATAAAAAGTAATCGGAGATTTCATTATTTTTTATTTTTTAACAAAAAATAATATGAATTTGGAAATTTAATGTTTTGTTTGTAAGAAACAAAGAAACTAATCGTGTTTCATACTATAGTACTAAATAAGAATTAATGCATAATTTATAAATAAGAAACAAATTTAGAAAAATTGTTAAAAATACAATATTAGGAATACCATTTTGCAAAATTACAACAACATAAAATTTTTTTCAAAATATTTTTAAGAAGTAGACGACTATTCTACTTTTAATCAATTAAAAATAAAAATAAAAATAAAAATAATATTTTATAAATTTTTATAAATAATTTATAAATTTTTGAATCTAGTTTTATATGATTTATAAAGTTATAATAGTTCGATTATGATTATAACAATGGTTGATAGTTGTTAGTCAAATCATTAGATAATTAAAGATTAAAAAAAGATCGAGATAACAGTTAGTAAACACAGTTTGGTATAAAGCCTCAGATGCAGAATGGCTCGGCAACAGTGAGTAGGTGGCCGGACTGGCCGAACAGTTTTACTGTTATCAAGACAGGTTTGGATTTTAAGTATTTTGACTTTTTTTTTTTTAACACTGGTATTCCATTAAAACAGAGAGGAACATACAAAGAGAGATTCATGATAGGATACAAAGGATTTAAAACTAAGCCAGCAGAAAAAGAAACATCCCCGGAGACTAAAACCCAAAAGAGGGAGACTAATGCCAACGAGAAATAGGCAAATATAGACAAAAGACTCAAAAGAAAAAACAAAACCAGAAAAAACTTGATGATCTTAGAAGGATGAGCATGCTAAAACTAAGGACTGAAGACGATCCCACCTGCAACTTTTCCATATAACAAGGAGGGGCCAAAGGAAGAAGTCAGAAACCATGAGAACCGAGAACAAATTGATCCGCAAGCGGATCAACTCACGAACCCACGAACAGCAACTCCGGCAGAAACAGTCGCAGAAGGAAAATCAGGAGCAGGACTCAGAAGTTGCAGAAAACAAACCAACACCAAGAAACCCCGAAGCCCACAAGCCAAAACGGCACAAGGAGAAGTCCTTGACCCTCCGTTGAGAAAAACGTCGATTAAGAACACCCAATCTTACACACGGACATTCGTGTACCCAAACTTACCCATCTACAGGAACAAGTTTGGTCACGACCACGCAAGAGAAGACTAAATGAACAACTCCACTGCATCGTCCTGAAACTACTAACCAGAATCGGAAAACCCAGAGAGAGGCGGTAGATGTACCCACAGCAGAAAAGCATCGGAAGGACGAATCCCAAACCCGAGACCGAGACAACCACAAACCACAAGGACTTAAGAAGATGAGAAAAGCAGAAGCACTCACAATCTAAAACCTACGAACCCCGCAAGAAAGAGACAACAATAAGAACAATCCCGGAATACAACTCGTCTAAACTAACTAGTCAGACAAGAGAGTAACCCGTCGAATTGCCCCAAAGCCACCACTATACTTTATCAAATGAGATAATAGAAAGAAATAATAAACACAGTTTCAAACTATTGAAAAAAAAATGATAAGGAGATGATCAACAACTTCTAAATATATAGACATACACTTTATTATTACTAATCTAAATGTCTAAATATTAAGAAGCTGTTAGTCAGAACTTTCTTTTTTCTTTCTCTTTATGAAGTAATGTTCTTTCTCTTTCTAAAAACAGAGACTTTGCTTTAAATTTCCGTTCATCTACCGTCCGTCGATAACTCCGGCGGATCGGTTTTTTTGCTTTTGTTTGTAAATATTCCAGTTTGTCTGGTTCTTAGCTTCCAGTTTTTGGATCTTATCTTCGGCGTGTCCGATTTCTTTTGTTTTGTCTGAAGCGATTCTTTTTGTTTCAGTTTAGATCTTTTCTACAGGTTTTTATTTAAATCTCAATTGCAGATGAGGAATCTCTTTGGCCTTATTCGGTGACTACCCTCTTCTTGCTTGGTGAAGCTTATCTTCTCCGCTAGTCTTTGTCGCCTAGGATTGCAATGTGAGTGTAGGCGGAGCTTTCTTACTTTGGAAGCAGAGCTGGGATGAGTGTAGTTATCGACACTTTAGTGTAAGGCCCTGTTCGTTTGGTGAGTTAAATGCGTTATCTGGATGCAGATAAGTGTGGATGTTCGTTTAATGATAATTTAGATCATGATCTGAAATTAGTATCTAAACGCGTTTCTAAAACTCATCAAAGAAAATCAGAATTTCTGGATGAGTTCATTTGGTGCATCTGACTACACTAAACTCATTCAGAATTAATAAAAGTCTAAAATATCCTTATTAACCAATAATATTATTTTTTAAATAATAAAAACATTTTTATTTTTAAAAAATCGTAAAATTTTGACTTTATACCAAAACAAAAAAAAAAAATCTCCAACCGCAAAGTTTAAAATTTCCACAAAAACCGGAAAATCTCAATTTCCTATCAAAATTGCAAAATCTCGATTTCCGACACGTAAAATTTCAATTTCCCACCAAAAACCGCAAAATCTCATTTTTCTTGCCAAAACCGCAAATCTCGTTTTTCCACCAAAACCGCAAAATCTCGTTTTCCCGCCAAAANTAAAATCTTGTTTTTCCGCCAAAACCGCAAAATCTCGTATTATCGCCGAAACCGCAAAATCTTATTTTCCCACCAAAACCGCAAAACCTCGTTTTTCCGCCAAAACCGCAAAACCTCATTTTCCCGCCAAAACCGCAAAATCTTGTTTACCCGCCAAAACCGTAAGACCTCGTTTCCCCGCCAAAACCGTAAGACCTCGTTTTCCTGCTGAAACCGCAAAATCTCGTTTTTCCACCAGAACCGTAAAATCTCGTTTTTCCGCCGAAACCATAAAATCTCGTTTTCCGCCGAAACCATAATTTCTCATTTTCCTGCCAAAACCGCAAAATCTTGTTTTTCCGTAAAAACTGTAAAATCTCATTTTCCCGCCAAAACTGTAAAATCTTGTTTTCCCGCCAAAACCGCAAAATCTTGTTTTCTCGCCAAAACCGCAAAATCTTATTTTTCCACCAAAATCGCAAAATCTCGTTTTTCCGCCAAAATCGTAAAATCTCGTTTTCCCGCCAAAACCGCAAAATCTCGTTTTTCCGCTAAAATCGTAAAATCTTGTTTCCCGTCGAAACCATAAAATCTCGTTTTTCTGCCGAAACCGTAATTTCTCGTTTTCCCGCCGAAACCGTTATTTCTCGTTTTCCCACCAAAACCGTAAAATATTGTTTTTCCGTAAAAACCGTAAAATCTCGTTTTCGTGCCAAAACCGTAAAATCTCGTTTTTCCGCCAAAACCGCAAATCTCGTTTTTCCGCTAAAACCGCAAAATCTCATTTTCCAAAATTGTAAATCTTGTTTTCCTTAAAAACCGTAAAATTTCAAAATCGTAAAATCCCGTTTTCTCATACAAAAAAACTTTAAATTCTCAATTTAAATTTAAATATTATAGAATCATTTTGTTTTATTTGAAGTTTATATATATATATTTTGAATAAATAAAAAAAAAATAAAGAGTTTTTGGTCATTTGACATAAAACGCGTCTAAATATAGATATAGAAATACAAAACGAACATAGTTGCATTTAGATACAATTTCAGGATGCATAATCAAAATCATAAACAAACATCATTTAGTTACTGCGTTTAATTACTGCGTTTAGACGCTGCATCCCGAAATTTCATCCTCCTTATCAAACGAACAGGGCCTAAGAGTTCTGATTTCTGCATTGGCGTTACTGTGGAAAGATTTTTATATTTGGAGAATTTCCGGCGAAGGTTACAAGGAAGGTTGCGTATCTTCGACGGAGATCGAGACCCTTCTTACTGCATGATCACGTGACGCATGGCATCTTTTTTAAGCTTAATTTTATTTTATTTTTTTGATAAAAAAAAATTATTTTTTGATTACTTTAAATTTATTTCTTTTATAATTTCTTTTTGTAAAATTAGTAATTTTATAATTTTATATTATGACACATGTCAACATCCTAAATAATCAAATTGACACTTGTCACAATCTTGTTAATTACTAATTTGAAGATTCAACTTTATATAATAAGATTTGTTGGTATTGTCTAAATTCTTGAAAAAAACCTTTAAAATCGTTAATACTAAAAAAGTTATTTGTTCTCATTTATTTACGAATTCTCGTAATCTTAACTCACTTTGTTTTCAACCTACATCCTATATATGTTTCCTTAAAAATCATTTTTTGTATATTATATCTTTAGACAAATCTATCTTTAAGATTATTTTAGTTATAAATATTTGATGATTACAGTTATAGTTAATTTTTAATATTTTTTCATCAGCTTTTCTTCACCATAATATTTTAATTTATAAATGTTGATGATTGATGATCTATCTAAATATCAAAATATATGTGGATATTTGGATCCAAATCCTTAAAAAACATATTAGGCAAATTTTCAAAATAGCACTATTTTAGGTTTTTATGATCAAAATGTTTTGAGAAAGAAAAATTGACAAAAAATGTTTCATTAAACAAAACAAGTGACTATTTTATTCCTCTTTCTTATTTATAGATAAAATCAAAATATTATATAATTTTATTAAATTTTGTTTTTAATTTCGAATTTTTTTATTTTTTATTTTCAAAGTTTTTTTTTTCAAATTCTTTTTTCTTATTTTTTTAAGAAATTTTTTTTTTCAAAAACTTTTTTTTTACAAAACTTTTTTTAAACTTAAAAAAAAAAAATTAAAAAGTTTTTAAATTTTTTTTTAAATTTTTTTTTTCAAAAATTGTTTTAGGAACGCTTTCCTATAAATATGTAAATCATCCTAAATATTTGTATATTTTCTTAAAATTTAAAGAATATAACATATTGTGTCATCAAAATAAGAGATTGAATTTTAAGTTAAGATCTTAGTAATAACTTCTTAAATAAAGAATAAGTAAGATATAAAATTTAGATTGAATACTGTTGTAAAGTTTTAAGTAAGATCTCTAACATTTTCAATAAGGTTTCTCAATTTTCAGTAAGATTTACAATATTTTTAGGAAGTTCTTCCCAAATACAAAGAAAAACGAAAATTTGAATTTTTAGTTAAGATTTCAGTAATACCTTCCTAAATAAACAACAAGTAGGGCATACAATCTAGATTGGATATTGTGGTAACGTCTTCAGTAACTTTTCTAGTACTTTCAGTAATGTCTCTAACATTTTCAGTAGGGTTTACAACATATTAACGAAACCCTTCGTAAATTCATATTTTAGTAATATTTTGGTAAAGTCTATAACATTTTTTTAGTAAACCCTTTCTAAATACTAAGAAGGCTTTTATGTAGAAACCAAAAACCAAAATATAAAAAACATAATGAATTGCAGTAGAATCTTCCTAAAAAAAAAAAGAGATTAAGAAAGAAGAGATGCGATTTTTTTTTAAAAAAAAAATTGTATTTGATAAAGAGTGAATATGTCTATTATTATACGTAAATGAGCATTTTATATAATAAATAAGAGATAGTGCATATAAAAATATTTAGGAATGATTTACATATATTTTAGAAAAGGTTCCTGAAAAAAAATTTGAAAAAAAAGTTTTTAGAAAATATTTTTGAAAAAAATGGTTTTGAAAAAACGAAAACTTTTTTTAAAAAAAATTTGAAATTTTTTTTTGAAAAAACGAAAACTTTTTAAAAAAGAAATATGAAAAAAAAATATTTTGAAAAATAAAATTATAAAAAAATTCGAATTTTTTACTTATAATTTTTTTTTTAATAAATATATGGAAAGGAGGGATAAACTAGTCTTTAATTTCATTTAATTAAATATTTTGGTCATTATTCCCTTCCTAAAACAATTTGGTCATAAATTTTCAAATTAGTTTATTTTGGGTGTTCCTCATAGTTATTAAAATTAAAATTTATGTATATAGAATAAAATATAATATAATATTAAAAAAAATAATTTTAATATATATATGTATATATAAATCTTAATATATTTAAATTTTTATTAATAAAATACAAAATAAAAGATTCGACTCTATATATTCAAACTTGAAATATTAGATATCGAATCCGGATCCACTTTAGATAAATCCGAGATTTTATTATTTAGATTCGGATATAATCCTTTAAGTATCTAGATTTTTAAAATGGATATGGAGTAAATTTTAGATACAAGTTGGAATTCCGAATAATAATTCTAGCCCTAAATTACGCTATTTATTTTATTAACTGTGAGTTGAACATAAAACAAAGTCGGTCTCCATCTGGAATGGATTTTGATCATAGATCATTCTAGACTTTCTAGTTCAAGTCAGATGAAAAAAAAAATAAGAACCTTAAAAAAATACGATTCCAATAGAACTACTTTATATATTGTGGCTGGAAAACACAGTTCGTGTATGTGACAAAAAAATAAAGGAAAGAAAAAATAGTTACATTTCTCTTTGTCGTTAAACTATAAAATCGGATGGTTGTATTATTTTTAAAAAAATTAGAAAACTTTTGGAACCAGAATTATTAAAGAAAAAATCGGAACAAATATAAAACGAATCAACAGATGCCGTACACGTGGCTATCATCGACGGAGGAAAAGAGGTCTTATATACAAGACCTTCGTCATCGGTCCGGAATCGAAGCATTTGACACGGAGGAAAATCAGTAATGGCTCTCGAGGTAAGCTAATTCTTCTTCTTCACTATATTAATTCTGAATTTTAATTTTAAGGTTGTAGATTCTGATTCCAACACTCTATCTCTAGGTTCGTGTTAATACTGATTCCAATTTCATCTTTGCTGCTAAAATTGGAATTTTCAATAGGTTATTATTATTTTTTATTTGTTCCGAGTGATCTGAGGCTAAGTGTTGATGCAGGCATGGTTTATGGATGATAGCAATGAAGACCAGAGACTTCCTCATCATCGTAACCCGAAAGACCTCGTCACAATGGATTACTTGGCAGGTGTGTGTGTGTTCTTTCATGCTTTATTCTATTGAGTTGCTTCTCTACAAAGATAAGCATATGAGCTAACAAGAACGAAACCTAAACTAATGAAAATGATCAAATATACACGACTAGCATATCATAAAACTATACAATTAGTTAATTGTTCACAATAAAACTATACAAATGTTCTCTAAGTATAGCTGTGCTGTACTGTTTTGCAGAGCTGGGAGTATTGTACTGGAAGTTGAACCCTGACAAGTACGAGAATGATTCAGAACTAAGCAAGATTAGAGAAGAAAGGGGTTACGATTACATGGTACGCGCCCGGTCACCTGATCATAAAATATTGGTGCAATGATGCGTAACGTCTTTTACGGGTTACATGTTAATCTCATGAGAAAAAACGATTGAACCCGAGAAATACTAGGAGAGTAGGACTATATAATCATGCATAACCATGAGGGTAGTACTCAAACCTTATGAAGAAAGAAGGCTTATAAGTGATTTGAGTATAAGGCTCTAAGCTAACAGCTAATCCTATAGTTTGTGAATATAACAATCGAGATTTATGTACTTGTTAACATCACACAATGCCTGTCTTCCATGTAGCTAAACTAAGGAAACTTTTGTATGATGTTTGGCATTGATATTCATTGAGCTAGATATTAATTCTCACGAATTGGTGAGCAGTATTTTTACCTGTAATCAATCTTTACATCACACAGTGCTTTCTTCAAGTTGGCTAGGCTAAGGAAACATTTGCATATAATCTTGCATAACCATGAGGCCATGACGGTAGTACTCAAACTTTATCAACCCAGCTCATGAAGTAAGAAGGCTTATAAGTGATTTAGTCTAAGGCTCTAAGCTAGCAGCTAATCCTATAGTTGTTGAAGAGCAGAAGCGTTACCTGTAAGTAATCTTTATATTTAGGATATGTTGGATCTGTGTCCTGAGAAAGTCAGCAACTACGAGGAGAAGCTGAAGAACTTTTTCACAGAACACATTCACAAGGACGAAGAGATTCGTTACTGCCTAGCCGGAAGTGGCTACTTTGATGTTAGGGACAAGGATGACTGTTGGATCCGAATCTGGATGAAACCAGGAGATCTCATTGTCCTTCCTGCGGGAATCTACCACCGGTTCACACTCGACACCAGCAACTACATCAAGGTATTATAAAGCCAACTTCAATATTCTCTCTACTAAAACGTAGATGAAATGAAACTGTTACATCTTATGTAAAAAGATTTGATTGTTGGATTGTTGTGATGAATTGGTTGTTTTGGTTTTGCAGCTAATGAGGCTGTTCGTGGGAGAACCGGTTTGGACACCATATAACCGGCCACAGGAAGAACATCCGGTTAGGAAGGACTATATAAAGAGCTTAACCCAGAGGTTTGGAGAAACCATCCAAGCTCATTAAGAAGTTTACTATATATGCTTTGTAGTGTATTTGTATGTTTTGTTTACTACTTATCCGTAAAAGTGAAAACAGAGTCTCCGTTTGCTTGTCAGTTGTAAGTTCTAAGTTGTATGTTGTAACATACAGTACTTCAACGATATATGCTGTGGAACCTTTTTTAAAATTTTTTTTGTTGTTGTCGTCTCTTTCATTAAGATAGCCACAAATGGCCATTAAGATACAAGTGGAGTTCAATAAACCCTATACAATATATTCTTATCAGTCCAACACAAGTTCAATACAGAAGATAAGATTAAGTGAAAATAAAATATGTGTTTGTCTCGTGGCATCGACATGTTAATCAATGGAAACGTGATTTGGAGAACCGCGAGAAAACTCTCCAACCATAAGATTAAAAAGAGGAACCTCCAACCATAAGATTAAGAAGAGGAACCTCGACCACAAATCTCGAGATAGGGGAGAAGACCATTTATAAACTCCATCCTCTACATCCCTCCCGATTTGAATGAGTTTGGTTTTGATTGGTAACTTGTGGAATTGCATCCCTCCCGATTTGAATGAGTTTGGTTTTGATTGGTAACTTGTGGAATTGCATTTGCGGAATGGCAAAATTGTGTTAAGTTATTCAGTATTTATTTTTTTGCGGAATACATTTTTCTTGGTATTTTCTTTCCGCAAAAATGCAGACTGCGTTTTTACGTTTTAATTTTCATTCCACAATTTTTTCTTGATTGGTAAAATACTTCGTTTAAAAATGCAATTCCGCCATTTCTCAGGTTACAAAAAATTATTAACAAAAAAATCTCTATAAATTCGGCACAAAACCTGCATCAAAATGTCTTCCTCTATGGAAAACTTCAATATAATTAATTTTGGACCAAAATCAAAAAAACTTAATTGATAAACTTGGATCTCTAGCTAAAAAGAAGATTTTGTTTAAATGGATTATAAAATCTCAACAGAGAAATTAAAGTTTATTCCCTTCTCAATTCTGATTTCTGACTAAAGAACAAAACATGAACAATAACGAAACAAATGATTTAATTGAAAAACAAAACAATTGAAAAAGCGGGAATAATTCAAAATAAGTTTGAATAAAAGAGTGACATATTAACTTAATTATCTACAAATTTTATAGTAGTTCGAAAAGATTAATCGGTTTGTTTCCGATTCAAGTTAAATCTAAATAGTTTTTTAAAACAAGTTCAATTTTTTTTATATACGATATGATTTTGAAGGACCGTATATAATCTAGTGATACATTTGTTAAGAAAATGAACTTATAAGAGTCAGTGTTTGAATAGATTTGGGTAGGATTTTTGAGTTTCTCACTACAAAAAAACAGTTGTTTTGAATCATTTATTTTAAATATTTGCATC
>OVBI01001639.1:0-30663 GCA_900406495.1 Sisymbrium altissimum
AAGTCATGATATACTGTCCCTGCAATCACCACATGACCGTTCCCCGTGTTTAGGTCTCACTCACACGGTATCGCGAATGACTTCCCGGTAGGTCACCCATCCTTTGACTACTTCAGCTCAAGCACGCTTAACCCTAGAGTTCTCTCTGGATGGGCAACCGAAAAGGTAAATGCACTTTGGTGACATAGGTAGCCAAATCAATTCTTNGTATACCAGAAATCGGGATGTTACAATATGATTGAAGGTTTTTTGGATATTACTGATGACAAAACAAGATGAAGACCTCCATATGCTGAATGTGAGAAAGTCATTAATATCATTAATCACTAAAAATTTATACATCAAACTGACACTATCGATTTGTTCTCTTACACTCCCCTATTACATCAACAATGAGTTGTCCATGTTATCCAATCCAAACAACATTGACTATATAGGCAATATCAGGTGTTCGGTTAGGAATCACTAGAGTTGTAATCCAATGCATGGTCAGCCACTACATGGTCAGCCACTGCATGGTCAGACCCTTCCTTTTATGTTGTTCCGTCATCAGGAGACGGGTAAGGAGGCGATGACTGCTGATGGTTTAAAATTGTGGATTGATAAGACCCTCATCTAATGTTATCAATCTACTTTCACTTACAAATAATTTTGAGCTTCGAAAGAGGTTGAATCGCTAAAGCACCGAAGGAGGTTGAATCGGCGGAACACCGAAGGAGGTTGAATCGCCGGACTACCGAAGAAGGTTGAATGGCCAAAGTTTATTAAGGAGATTGAATTATCGGTGAAAAGCTGTCGATAGTTACTGATGTTTATCATGATGTTTGTTAAAGTAATCGAGATTTCAATCTAAAATTACAGCCGCCATAACAATTGGATCCTCGTGACAATAGAGTTTTTACTTGACAGGAATGAGGTAAAGAGAGATGAAAAGTTGGGTTTTTTTATTTAGTTACATTTCGGTCAAGGGCTTGTATCGACATTAACCAACCAAAAAATGTTTGGTTAAAGGACTTTTTTGACTTTATACATGCTTAAAGTACACCTCAATCTTAAAGTGCTTAAAATGTTACTTTTTGAACTTAAAGTACCTCATAGTGTGAACAACTCTTTACTTCCCAACTTCAAATCTGTTTGTCCTCTGAAGATTTGGTTGGATTCTAGCATTATGTGTAGTTTAAGACTATTTGTATATTTTATTCACTTGTATACATATACAAAGACAGGAAAAGCAATCACAACACATCATACCAAATGAAAAAACTATTAATTTGGCTAGGTTTCACTTGTTCATCAGTAATTACACTTTTGCAATTTCAATTCTACTGCTTTTGTTGTTATACATAATCAAGTTTGTATTTTACTTGTTTACTCTTGGGATAGTTGGTTAGATTTCTAACCATTATGATTTATTTTAAAAGTCTAAATGTATATTTATTTTCTTGAATACAAATATAGAGGCAGGAAAAGTGATCACAACACATCATACCATATGAAAACCAATAAAAAACCTATTACAAACAAATACATAAGGACCAGAATATAAATTTAGTTGAAGATGTAGTTGTTTTATTTAAAGGCTTGGTTTTTTCTTACTCTGCTTGTGCATCGGAAGCGTTATGTGTATGAACCCAAACTTTCTTCTCTGCGTGACAAATTGTTTCTCTTCCTGAACCTCCTCTTTCTCGGCTCGTGCTGGAAACTTAATATCCTGCTTCAGTTCCTTCAACATTTGGCTCAAATTCGCATTCCGCCTCGGGATTTGTCCTTCAATGCTCTGCCTCTCGGGAACAAGAACATCTTCTTCCTTTCGAACTTGCTTACGCCTTAGAACATCTCGCATTGAGACATTAGACTTTAGCAATGGCTTCGGGAGATTATCAAGTGGCTCATGCTGCTTGTTCAGATGGCTGAAAAAGGATCGTCGGGTTTGACTCATAGGTTTAAAGTTAACGCTTTTCGGTGAGCCTTTTGACCACCCGCGGAAAGCATTTTCAGCTGCGAGTTGATTCACATTAGCAATCTCTACTCGGTTTAACGCAGCTTCCAAAGCTTGTTTACTTTCTTTTACCCCTTCTGTAGCTTCCTCAAGCTTCTTCATAATCTCACTTCTTGAGCTATCATTGTAGGTAGAGAAATCATTATCGTGCCTAAGTCCTCTCGGTGTAAAGGGAGATTTTGGAGGCTCTGGAAAGCAAAACTCCGAATCATCCTCGCTTTCACCATTGGATGATGATAACATTGTTATCTCAGCAATCGCAAGTGCTTCCGCTGCTCTTGCAGCTTCTTCCATTTTTCTAGCAGCAACCAATCTCATCTCTGCAGTTCTCAGACAGTTCTTGTTCTGCTGGTTTGAACCCGTTTCATCGGTTTCAGCAACCTTCTTTACCTGTTCCTTTGGTGTGTTGTTTGTAATGAGTCTCTCTTCTTCATCTGGAAACTGTGGTTTTACCCTAATTCGGCTCAGGTCTTCAGCTAGAGATACCGCTCCTCCAAACCCATACGTAAGCTTCGCTCGTGTCTTTTCCAGGAAATCTTTCTCTTCTTTCATCTTCTTATTCAGAGATTCAACAGAGGATTGGATCACCACAAGGTCATCCATGGTTTTACCAAGATTTATCTTGGCTTGTTTTAGTTCCATTAAGATCAGATCGGGAGATGCCATGGGGTTGTGGTTGGAATGCTCATCGTTCATCTCTTTGATGTCTGAACCGAGATGTTCAGCTGATCTCAAGGATTCTTGATGAAGCTGTCGTTTCAAGTCTTCCACGATCCTCTTAGTCGATCCAAGTGCTTCGAGAACATCCAGAGTTTCCAGCTCTTTCACGATTAGATCTTTCTCTAGCTCCGCTGCATGCTCTTCCATTCTCTTTATGTCAAATTCTCCCGCATCATTCTGAACAATAGAAAAAATCAACATATAAAAAACTCAAATCTCAAATCTTATAAACAATAATCACTGACATTAGGTGACCAAATCTAGCATCCTTGTTGTGGAAGCAATCTCAGTAAGTGCATAGACACACAACGATCAATACTTGATAGTGACCTCAGAGACAGAACTAACAGTCTAGACGAGATTGATACTTTCCAAAACCTTACATATATATTTCTATACACTTGAATATGTTTAAAATATGAAAATGTAATAACTCAATTTCACCTCAATTATGGAATTCTACTTAATTTCACTGATGAAACGCTACTCAATTACACAGAAGTCATGAAAATTCTGCTCAATTTCCACAAACTTTGACAGCAATCACGAAATTCTCTACTCAACATCAACTCAAAGAACAAGGGACAATTGGTCCAAAGCATGCAATGCATATCGTATCAATGTGGGTTTGTATTTGAACTTGATCCGACATTGAAGATGAGCTATGAGAAGAAAACAGAGAAAAAAGAAGGAAACTTTACGTAATTGTCTTCAAGCTTGAAAGGAACCCAATAGCCACGACCACCGAACCGGGTCACCGCCTCCTGAACCGACCCGAATGGTGGAGAAGTATCGATCTCAGCTCTCAAACCAACTCTCCTTATCCCGGGTGCATGAGAAACACCACCCCCAAAATTCTCGGACCCAGTTTGGATATTCACCTCATGAGTAGGCTCTGCCACAGGATTCTGATGCTCCTCCTCTGCCATATCTCCACGGCCACAGAAAACAACCCAGAGAAAGATGGATACTTGTTGTGGAATTTAAAGAGAAGCACTTTCTCAGTATTAATCATAGTTATTTGTACAGAGCGAAAAACAAAAGAAAGAAAGAGAAAAGGAGAGGGTAAAAAGAAAAAGAGCTTTTTTTGAAGAAACGAATTGGCTATGATTTTGCTTTCTCGTTAGCCAGTCACACTAACACCACCACTCTTCCCACTCGGACAGAGAGATAAAAGAAGATGATAACGTGGCGAGGTTTTATTGGTTGGTAGTTTAGATTGACCGGTGTTTGTTGAAAGGTTCACGTGAGAAGGGTTGTATGGGATAGTTGACTGATTACTCAATTTGGGCCGTAGATTGCGGAATCTAACGGAAAGATATTGGGAATTGCAGTTTCCACTGTTTCTAACTTTACCAAAAGGCAAACTTTGGGCCGGCAGGGACCATCCAATCAAACGACGACGTTTACAGCTACCGACGGTCGAATTCTTATGGGCCATAAGCCCATACTTTCCCTTTATTTCGTATTGTATTGAAGAAAAAGTACTCCTCTCATTTTTCTTTACCGAATGCATTGTTAAAAGTTCAGTAATTAAAAATTCCAAGTCTCATATTTATATCTCAATAAACAATCCTTTTCTTTTTCCAATCAATAGTCTCAAGTGTTAACGAGCTGACAACGTGAAAAACGGGTAAGAAATGAAATTACATAAATTATTATATAATATATAAAAAGGCACATCCTCTGGCAAATGAGCAGAATAATTGTTATATTGATTTTTCGTACAACTAATTATCACAACCACCCTATCTTTTCCATGTCATGATCTTTTTTATTTATTTTGTGGAGCCACTTCCGTTCATAGGTTGAACATTTACATCCATTATCTTATTTTGTCTTCCCCGTTATCAAGTTGAAAGTTTACCATTATACGTCAAACCACGATTAATGGCTGCAATCAAGTCGAAATGAAACTCATTACAACGTACGAACTCATTGGTCGCAAGAGATTAAAGGCCCTTTTCATCAATCTTATTTGTACCTAAGTTTTGATTTTGTTATAAATTATTGCCTGCATGGGGTTAAAACAAAACTAACCAGTTTAAATGTCAAAATCCTCTAAAAATGGATCAATACACTCTATGCGCATGTTAACAATGCTCGCATAACACACGAAGAAATGGGTTGAGAGACAGAATGACAATGGGTACCGTACGTACCGATATCATCAATGGAAGAAGATGCCAGCTGGTCTCGAAGCAGCGTTTACCTCAGACTGACTCAATTATATAATGTTGGATATGATCGATTAATAGCATATTGAGAGAGTAAGTCGGATAAACATTAATAACACTGAAACGTGGTAAATCGAGTATCATGGTGATTGGTGAGTTAAACGAAGGCTCGATTTAAAATAGAAGTATCTTGACGCTTGTATCCAAAGTTCCGAACCGATCTATGAGTTCTACTCCAGAAAAACTCATTACATATCAGATTAAGTATGATTAGCCACTAATACTCTCTATTGGTTTGTTTTTGGATTTATTGCTTAAGGCAGTATTTTAGGCATAAAAAATAATACGACACCAGTATTCCAAAAAAAAAAAAATTGAAGAGGCTTGTCTGATAATTATGGACTTATCATGAGTTTTACTAATGTATGCTCTCCAATGTTTCAAATAATATCAATTGTATTCATTATACAACCTTTAAAAGTTATATTGGAAATAATGTTATGTATTTTCCTTGCTACTTTATTTAGATCGGCTACTATTTTGTTTAATATTTTACTTTCTGAAGAATTTAGCAATTTTAAATTATACAAGTCGGACTAAAGATATAATTGTAATAACCTATTACTTATATTGCACAAAATATATGACAGTGGTCGAAGTTTCGAGCCAGTAGTTAAACCTTTAGAAAATAGTTTCCCAAGATTTTTCGGAACTGCAATGGTAATCATAGAGGAGGACAAAGATTGTATATTCGAGAAAATTATGATTAAAGATGTTTAATCTGGGTAAAGTACGTACCCGATTCATTCTGAAACCAGACCAACAATCTTGAAACTGAATCAGATTCTGTTTTCGATATTTAACTAGAGTTGGAAACCGAAATGAAATCCAAACCAAATTGAAGTCAAATCCAGACCAAAGATTTAATCTCTAGTTGCGATCGTCTAGAATTAGCTGTTTAGATTCTATAGCTACACCTTCTGAAATACTCCTAACCAACTGTTCTCTTGACCCTACAACTGCCTACACATCTTGTTCTTTATCTTCAAAGAACGGGCCTAAACAATTGTCAGACCGTGGTTTATAAAGTTTGCGTATATCGTTTAATCTATATGTACAAAACATGTAACGTATATAGGTGGATATATGAAATAAATAGGACGAGCTACGCCTTATAATTTTCTAACTAACTTTGTCTTCATATTTCTCTATCAAATTGAAGCAAAATCTCAGTACGGAAACAATATACCAAGAACGGCATCTTCTATTCATAAATACGGCTCAACTGTACATCCAACGGTCCACACTCATCCCCCTAGCTACCCCGCTTTTGTATCCTACACGTGTATAGTATATCATTTTCAACGAAATTAATTGTCACAACGGTTTTTGAACTTTTAATGAGTAAATAAAATTTAGATGATATTGTATGCAGCTACCACAAGAGTTCACTTCATTTCTATGTTTAACATACTACATCAATAATCAGGACTAATACTTTTTATTCTTAGTAAAAGATAAACTAATTTTACCAAAAACTTGTGATTTCAAAACCAATTTGAGTCAAGTGTAATAAATACTAAATAGCAACGATGTTAAATAGCATACACATTGAACAGTACCCACGCCCCCACTCATTTATTATCTAACCATTTCTTGGCCTCTGCAATTATTTTTGAGTCTCTTATATATAGATGCATATGGTCATCCATGTGAAATTTACTAATAGAAAAATCCAGGAAATAATACAGATAATACAAAAAGAAAAGAAGAAAAAATAATATAAGCACATGACATGTGCTTGCTTACACACTCCATGCAGATAGAGATCCTTTAATTCTTCCGCAAACTTCTCTTACACTAACGAAGCATCACTTTTCCAAAAATAGATGCGCCTTTGTCTCTCTTTCATATCTGAAGAAGCTTCGTCGTCTTCGGATCTCGCATTTCCTTTTTCTGTTTGTTTTGTTTTTTTCCATTTTCGTAGTTTAATTCTGATAAAACCTGACTCAAGACATATCCAAGAGAGGGAGTTTTGCTAGCTCACGTCGTACACCTTACAAACATTTAATGACAATGTCAGAAAGATCAGAAGACAACACACACGAAGTCAGATCCCCAAAGGTAATCGTAAAGGAGAGCTCGCAGGTCAATTCATCGTCGAGAATCTATTACTACGGCGGAGCGTCCGTACCGTTTTTGTGGGAGACAAGGCCAGGCACACCAAAACACCCTCTTTTCTGTGAATCATTTCGTCTTCCGCCGTTAACGCCGCCTCCGTCATACTACTCCTCTTCGTCTTCCTCCGGGAGCAAACTGAGCAAAGTTAGAACGAAACAAACTCGACTCGTGAAGACTCTGTTCAACGGAAAGCATCACGTGTCGCGTCCTTCGTTTTCTTGGTCGTCTACGACGTCTTCATCTTCCTCTTCCTCTTCGTTCTCTTCCTCGTCTCCTCGGTCTAATTCAGTGCATCGTGGCAAAAAATGTTACCTTTCTTGCTCGAGATCGTACGTTAAGGACGAGGAGGAGGAAGATATTGGTTCGTCGTCGCCGACGTCAACGTTATGTTATAAAAGAGGGTTTAGCTCGTCAATGGGAAGTATGAAGAGAGCTTTGTGTTCTGTTCTTAGCCATCGATCTATTCGTAATGATCGTAGATTGATTTAATGGCATGTTGTCTTACTGCGTTTGTTGTTACAAAATTAGGATCTTGATTTTAAGATCCGCCTCTTTTTAATGTTTTGGCTTTTGCATTTTTGAACACACATATTAGTGTTTGATTGTGTTCAATATTGCTAATGTTCAAATGTTTTTATCTTAATTTTAGTTTCTCATTGTGATTTTGTTAATTTTATTTTTTGAGTTTGTGTAATTTGAATGAATGTTTTTGCTACGCTTAAAATGAAATCGATAGTGAATTTATTTTTCTTGACCTTATGGATTAAACTTTACAATTTGTTAAGTCAATGACAAGCTTTATCTAAGATGTTGTGACAGGAAAAATGTGGGCGTTTAACTGACCATGTGCCTGCATTTATGGGGTCTAGTCATACAATTTTTTTTGACTCATTTGTTCGTGGTAGTTTTTATTTATTTTTTATATTATATTTGAATTTGAAAGAAAAAAAAAAGTATCCATTCTCTCAGTTTAAATCACAATGGGTAGGAAGCTTGTGTACAAGCTTCAGTAAACCAAAATAAAAACCAGAATGTTTAACATTAAACCAAACAAAAAAAAAAAACAGATGATAAGAACGAGCGAAATACTACCACGTTATGTAACCGAATTTGCATCTCTATTATAATATGCTAGTCACTATGTTTGGAGCATTTTTAAGATGTTAAATATAATCAAAATTCAATTTTATCATTTATAAACCAAAGTTATAATACATAAAGGAAAATAAAGAGTGTTACCTGAAAACAAAGGTCTAATTATGATATGTCAATAAGCAGGTAGTTGTTTCGGATGTTCATGATATTTGTGCATGCATGACATTTAATAACTGTTAAGTACTTTTCCTAGAAAGAAGATTTCCTTAGAATCTACAACTTTTTGGGTGTCAAAATTTTGAATAATGTGTATCCCAGATCTTTATGTGGTTTTTGTGATAAAAGGAAAAAAAAATAGATGAGGTTCTCAAGCTATTGAGGCGGGGTCTGTCCTTTGACCATAAAAGGGTAGAAAATTCGAATGTAAGACTGTTTAACATAAGGATTTTGAAATAACGAATCCACTGTAAGAAAACAGTGAATTAATTTTAACTATCGGAATAACTTAGTTAGGATTTAATTCTTGACTCAAAGGCTGTCAAAGTCCATGACCATACGTGCACAGGTGGTAAATTTTTTGATGACTTTTAATTTGGTTATAAGTCTTAAATGACATCATTCATCATAGGGGCAACAGAGTTGGTGTCAAAGAAACGTGGTAGAAAAACATACGTGGTACAATTACGCTTGCATGTTATTATTTTGCAGTTAATGATTTTTAAAAAACAAATACTGTATTTTCTTTTTCCTTTTGAATACATTTGAATCACATATATCTGAACTGTCAAAAAATTTACGAGCTGAGTTATTATTTTCTTGCCAATACTATGTTTCTTTCTTACCCTTATCTCTTTTAACCGTATTTTCTAAGGCTAAAAATTTGTAGATTCCGTCCCATTGAGATCTGCAAGAGACAAATTGTATTTCCCATGGACACAGCTACAATTGAAAAACAAAATACAGAGATTTTGCCGGACCGAAAGCTGCTACAATGGGGTGCTGCCGTGCTAATGAAATTGAAACCCGCGTAGGCAGAGATTTCACTCAAATGTTTGATATATATATATTTATGATTTTTACAATTATACATTTTAATCCTACTTTCTTGCGTATAGAGATTATTCCTTTTGTAGAGTTTATAATCAGAAGAAACAAAATTTGAAAGCGAAAACAATGAAAACAATAATTTCCTAAACTCATAGCTTTTAAAATGGTGTTTTTTTTTGTTAAAAAATAAAAAACCAGTAATCCATCAAAATCCTAAAATTTTTATTTTAGCGATGAATTCAAATGAAAACTTTGACATTCTTTCATAAAGAAATACTGAAAACATTCTTAGACATAAAATTTTACATTCTTAAAATAAAAAAAATGAAAACATGAAGCGTTTATATTTATATATCTGGAATCCAAGAAACAATATTATTCTTAGAAATGATCCTTGCATGTTTTAAGTAGTTCATCAGTTTCCGTCCTGTAGAGATTGTCAGAGGTAGACAAACGTCTGATGTCTTCGATGTATGTTGCAATAGGTTGGTGTCTTCATCCTGTAGTTGGTGTCTTAAACATAAAATTTTACATTCTTAAAATAAAAAAAATGAAAACATGAAGCGTTTNTCTGATGTCTTCGATGTATGTTGCAATAGGTTGGTGTCTTCATCCTGTAGTGGGTGGTCTTGAAGATCAGCAGGGAGCACTATAAAATATCTTCGAGTCTGCCAGAACGTGATTCTATGTTATATGACTATGTTTTGAATCTTTTGAATTTTGATGCCCTAAACTCTCGTTCAATCAACCATTCAGAGTAAGGCTTACGAAATAACGGCCCAAAAATAAGTTCCAAGGGCTAGGGTCCATGTTATGATATGTCCATTGTTCAGCCCAGTATATTTTTATTTTCGAATTTTCAATTTTGCAAGTAGACATTTGAATTTTATATATATATATATATATATATATATATATANATATATATATATATATATATATATATATATATATACTAACTCTAAAGTTGTAACACCATAAAATTTTAAAATCAAATACAAAGAAGAAGAGAGAACAACGGGGCGACGATTTAGGCTAAAAATACGGGTCAAACAAGAATATACAAGTGCAAAGCTTTCTTAGAGTCTAAGCAATATTTCTTCTTTCTATTGGATTTTGAATTGAAACTAAAGATAATTTAATACTAATGTATTTTAATGTGACCAAGCGGTATATGTTAATCTCATTTTTATGCTACCATCTGAATTGAAATCTATAAATGTATGTTATTGATAAAAAAAAAAGTATATATATTCTAATATCGTTGTTTACAACAATATCACCTTTTCTTTGTAACAAGAAAATTTTGAACCATAATATTTTCTGGACCAAAGCCAATATTTGATTTATAGTATTATAATACATATAAATTATGTATTATCCCTCTCTAGCAAAGTTATCTCTCTCTAATAAAGTTCAATATGAAAGAATTCTCTTCTCCCATTATAAATATTTTCTTGCCGCAAGTGCTATATACGCCATTGATAGTTGTGTGTTCGTGGTTCAAGGTTTGAGTAGACTATAACGATCGACGAGGAAATTTGATTAAATGTTTGGTACCATCACTAACAGTGCCCTAGAGAGAATATTAGTATGGGCCTACAGTTGATAGCCGGATAACAGTAGAATAAAATAAATTCATTACTGTTACATGGCAATAGTATCTATATATACTTTGACCAACAAAAAAAAAATCAACCAAAATGGTAATTGTTGATTTTCTTTGTTTATTGTATGGTTTATACATGCATACGTACAATCGACTCGTACATAAATATAGTAGTTAAGTATTATTATGAGTATTATTTTTCAAAACAACAATCCATACATGATATATTATCAGAAGAAGAAAAAAAAACCATATATATAAAGATGATGAGGTTTCTTGATTTTGACAAGGAACTAACATGCCGATATCATCAAACTATCATTCTCATTCACTCTTTTTATGTTATTTTAGAGAAAGTACATCTAACAATATATTTTCTAAATCCTTCACCAACTTTTTACTATTCTAAACTTTTAAACCATTTAAGCCATCGTTGGTCAATTTAGATTGATTAGCGGTCCATTCGCGTGCATTGGTGTAGCGTACCGTATCTATATGTATATATATGCACCGTTAATGCCACAAATAATTAGCTGCAAACTTAGAATCATAATGCAAAACTTAAATTTGATTCCTAAAAAACATAAATTTGATTCCTATAGAAAAGAAAGCAGAGGTGTGCTATAAATGTGAAGCAAAAGTCCACATGCGGCCATGGGAAAACAAAAACATTAAAATTAGGCATTAAGCACGAAATCCATCTGTTGTTGCCTGGCCGATGACTGAGTGACTACATGCATGTACATTGTATATGATTATAATTGTGTATGATCAGATTCGTAAGGTCAAAAATAAAAATAAAAAACCCTCACGGCTCACGTGCTTAAGCAGTAAATACAGCTCTTCAGTCTTCACTAACTACATATCTTCAGTAGTTTTCATCTTTAAAGAGATACTGTTCTGCATCTCGAGCTACCAAACCCCTTTTCATCTCCATCAGAAAGTTATATCACAAGCCAGCCTCAATTTTCGCTTATATAGCTATCTGTATATTGACACATGTATACACTCATACAATATATATGGTGATATGATCAATAAATCTTAAACTTGGTATTTTACTTGCCTTTAAAGCCTTCCTCGGCCATCTTCCTTCACACCCTCTTTAAAAGTCACTTGACTTTATTATTTGTCTTTTTGTTTCTTTCTACATTTCTCTCTTTTTTTTTTCTTTCGATCCTCTGAGAGCATGCCTGAATGTCAAGAGAAAGGTAAAAAGTGAACATCCATTAGTGTAACCCCTTTTTCTCTTTACAATGATCTAGATTTTATTCCCTCAATTTGGTGGATAGAGTTTTTCCTATTTGTACGTCTTATATTCATGTTTTTGGTGAAAAACTAAAGTTATTCTTCGGTTCCTTGTGTTTAGGGAGAGATTTGAAGAGATAGGGAAGAAGATCAAAAGAGAAGCAGATGCTTGGCCTCATCAAATGGCAGGAATTAGAAGACCAATGTCCGGTCCTCTCGGAACCCTCAATACCATTACTCCTTGTGCGGCATGTAAACTTCTGCGCCGTAGATGCGCTCAAGAATGTCCCTTTTCGCCTTATTTCTCTCCGCATGAGCCTCATAAGTTCGCTTCCGTCCACAAAGTCTTTGGAGCTAGCAACGTCTCCAAAATGCTAATGGTAATAACCATTACAAAACACATAAATATCATCATGTTATAGTCATAATGATTATCCCGGTTGTTGGTCTATGTCAGGGATTGATTCCCACTAGACGCACCTTCTCTTTGGTCACTACATAAACGGAGATTAGTCTGGGTTTCATTGTAAAATATCTGATTAAAAAAACAATATTCTCATTATGCTAAATAATTTTAACACAAACCAGGAAGTACCGGAAGGCCAGAGAGCAGACGCGGCGAATAGCCTTGTGTATGAAGCAAACGTGAGGCTAAGAGATCCGGTGTACGGTTGCATGGGAGCAATCTCAGCTCTACAACAACAAGTTCAAGCTTTACAAGCCGAGCTTACGGCCGTACGATCTGAGATTCTCAAGTACAAGCAACGAGAAGCTGTTGCCACTTTGATCGTACCTTCCAACTCCCAAGTCGCCGGTTATCACAACTCCGGTGGCGTCTCCGTCATTGCACCACCACCACAAACGCCGTCAACTCCACCGCAACCTACGGCGGCTCATCCTCCGCCTCCTCCATCTTCTTGTGTTTTCTCTCAACCAACCACAAGAGCATTAGAATACGGCGACATTGAAAGTGAGAACAACTCCTACTTCGGTTAAAATTTATTTGAATCATTCTACAAACACACACACACACACATAATTTATTTCGATAATTTGTGGTCCGGTGATTAATTAAATTAAATAAATATATGGGAGGAAGGTTTATCTGAAAAAAGCCTGTCATTAGTCGATCAAATGTATATTTATATTCTTTAGTTGGTAAGTGGTACTATTATATTTTAGATAACCGATAATTAGATGAGGTTGAACATTGTTTCTTAGACGACCCACAAAGTGGAAGCCCAGTTCCAAACTTCCAATAAAAAACAGAGTAGAAGTCTTTTTTTGTTCTTTAAAATATTTTCTTATAGGTATATAGAAGATAAATTAACTCGATATTTCACTGATTAAATCTTGATGAACTACACATGCATTTGAGTTTAGGGGTAGCTTTAATGAGTCATGCCTACTTAACGTTTAAAAAAAAAAAATCCAGAATCCAAGCAACATACTGTTAATGAGTTAATCTTAATTCTATAAAAAGCTACTTACACCAAGTTTTGTGTGATAGCTGGCTTTGAATGTGCACATATATAGTATAATACACACATACACTTGGTTGGGTGAACTGTCAGCTGTATATTATCACTAATTCATTTAATTTGGTTTTATTTAATTTTACTTTCGGGGTTTCCTTAGCGTATCGAATTAATCATCAATACGGCTTGTTGCTGACCAGATTCATGCAAACAATGTTCGGTGGGAATGTGCTTGTTTTAAAAAATCAAAATAAAATGAATTTGAGATATTAGACAAAATAAGATATAGTTGCCAAATCTTCGATATACTTAGTCATCAAGATATATAGTCTAATAATCTATACTATCTATAAATTTGACCAGGACATATAGATTATACTATGTTATCACCTATCATATTATGTTACCACTTATCATACTACGTTATCATAGATCCAACATTTTTTTTTTTTGGTCAACTGTTATCATGCAAATTCAAAACCATATTTTTTTTTTTGTTTTTGTCGTAATTCAAACCCATATAATACATAATATTTATTAATTTGGCAACAGAAATCGGTCCTTATTAAAATGTCAGTTACCTTATTACCAGTATAACAACATTGTTCTTTAGTCATTAAATTCATTAGAATGGCTTACCGACGATTAAATAGAAGTATATACGACAACTCATTATAATCCGTGGCAGTTCCATCGGTAAACGGAGTTAAGCAGATTTTGGATCTTTTAATTTTATATTTTATTTGTATTCTATATTACAGCTATAGTTATCAATACACCACATTTTTTCTTCTATTATATCTGCATCAGCACACGTATCAATAATATGGGTCACCCATCCTAGAATAACCATGATTCAAAGAAGTTTAAGTTTTAACCATGCATTTCTTAATATCCTATTTTTATACAGCTTCTTTATATAATCAAATAATCATATTCACTATAATTATGTTTTCATTATCACAGATTAGAAGTAGAACTGAATGTATATAAAGTAGTACGAATCATCACTAAACTGAACCAAACATTTTTTTTAAAAAAAATTTTAAACATAAATTTCATACTAAAAATTAAATACGGAACCAAACATGAGTTTTTTAAGATATGTATATTCTTAGTCCTAGTTAAAATTGTTTAAACAAATAGAAATAGAACAGAGTATTAAAAATCAACTTGTTATATAGGACGTATTGAATATTTTAATTTGTGTGAAAATTCAAGAAGACAGTACTTTTTGTGAAGAGGGTACTATATACATACTAATGTAGTTGTAAACTTTTGTTTGGGGCTAATTTTAAGTTAGTAACAAATTCTGATGTTGCAATATTCTCAAACAGGTTAAAGTCATATCCCTATAACTGTAAGCAAAAAGGTCGGACTCAAAAGTCAGATTAGAAAGGTCAATCGCCTAAACCTAAATTGTGATTTGAAGACCATTGACTAGATATTTTGTGGTTGGAAAGCTTCAAAGACAGAATCTTGATAGGATGTGATGTTATGGGTTTGGTCCAGTGTCACGGTTGCTTCATACTATGGCACTTAATTACCGCTTGTCCTAAGGGAACATACTATTCCGCTTGGTACGACTCAAATGTGTGCATTTTAATATTGATAGGGAGAAGTAAGATTTAAACAAATTTAATAGTTAACGTTTAAAGTTAACTTGCGTGATAGTTTATATCGTCGGTTGAATTTTAAGGCAGAGGCCTGTTGGTTTTCAAGTGAATTCTTCGATGTGAAAGTGTATGCGACCAATGAGAATCGATTTCTGTGTTCAACAAGTAGAGAAAAATCATATATAGAACTTGAGCAACGACTTGGTTCTTCCAAGTTTTTATTGATTGATAAACACTAAAGTTTTTATTCATATCATGTTAATCAGAATACCACAACGTAACTTACATATTTTCTAGAAAACCATATATATACATCTCCCATTGTTATAAATCAGATAGTAAGAGGAGATGTGTCTAAGGCTTTGGCCTCCATTTGAACACATCCTCCACTAAACTCTTTGGTCTCATCACTCTTGTAAACATACTTGCTAGCGGCCCACAAGAACAATCCCATGTTCACAATCGATATCACCACTAGGAATCCATAATAGTAATCTAGCCTAGAATCATTTAAATTATCCCCAATCCAACTCTTCCCTCCCCCTTTACTCGTGATCTTATCAATCATTGTCACCAAGAAGCTGTTCAAGAAATTCCCAAGACCGATCCCACTCGTAAAAAACGTCGTTCCAAGGCTCTGCATCTCCTCAGGTGACTGATCGTAGAAAAACTCGAGCAAACCAATCGCGTTGAACACATCCCCAATGCCTAGAAGAGAGTACTGAGGGAGCAACCAGAAAATGCTCATAGGCACAACTTGTTTCGGGCTATTTATGTGAAATTCCTTTATTATGCGCATCCTCTTGACCTCTACGGCCGAAGCAACCGCGATTGCAACAATTTGGATCAAAAACCCTATCCCTAGCCTTTGGAGTATAGTGATCCCTCTAGGGTTTCCGGTTTTCTTGCGCATGAAGGGAACAAAGTATTGGTCATACATTGGTACTGAGAGAAGCATTGAGAGCGTAACAAAGCTTCCCAGCGAAGCCGCAGGGATTTGGAAGTCGGATCCGAGTTTTCGGTCCAGTGTGGTCCCTTGTTTGACGAAGAGAGTATTGACTTGTGCCCATAAGGTGCTTGGGATTAAAGTGACAAGCCATATTAAGGTAAGCCCGAGCACACGCTTTGCCACTTCCACTTTTGTCACCGTACAAGGTGACTCTCTGGAACATGTCTTAATGGCCGCTTTATCCAAGAACCTGTAGTAGCAATACCCAAATCATTCAATTATTCATTCAAGACGACTTTGTGTCTTGTTATGCCCAAGATTATTCTATAATATCTAGAAATAAACGTCGGTGAAAAGGTGAACACTTCTAGATATAGATGTTATGTAATAGACTTATTTTAGCCACTAAAAAATACCTCCATGAACGAATATGTCTTATCAGATCCCAAATTAATGTTTGATACTCATATTTGTATTTAGCGCCAACAAGTAAAAGATACTCACATAAAATGATATAATTTTTTTGGGATATTCTAAGTTTTCTATACTAAGTAGTTTCTGCAATGATTCTGGCAAGAAACTGTAGTGGGTCGATACTGGAGAACACATTAACGTGGAGAAAGTGGGAACTAGGGACCATCCAATAAAAGATTCTACAGAGCAAGTACACTAAATTAGATAATATTAATAAAGAAGAAATTCAACACAGCAATGTTCCACGTCATTACCCACCAGAGACAAAGGAACAATCTTGGTAGATTCTTTATCGAATGGTCCTAATTGGGAGTTTATGGTTCTCTGTCAAGGAATCAAACCACAACCATCCTCTTTGTTTTTATTTTTTTGCTTTTATTTTTCTTTATTAGATAATGGCGAGGATAAAAAGATTATCCGTTCATCTAGAAAGAGAATTTGAAATAGAAGTTTTAAGGCATGAGAAAAAGATTGTAAAATATAAATCCAGTGATGAGATCATGGTATGCAACACTGACCTGAATATGGGAGTGTGATGAACTTGATGTTTACCAGTGCTTTTGTAATAATGGGAGTCAAGCTCATGAAGCTCCAAAAGGTCATTCGGACAATGAAGCTTTCGGTTTCTGAATGCCGCGATAGGGACTTTTACCAAATCTTTAGCCAAATTGTCTGATTTGATGACCTTATGCCTGTAAAATGGTGTCCCGATATAGAACACAATGAGAGAAACCAAGAGTCCTAGGGTAGGGATACCATAACCTAAACCCCACCCAAGATTCTCTTGGATGTAGACGAGCCCTAATGTCGCGAATAACGCCCCCAAGAAGGAGCTGAACATCCACCAATTGAAGAAAGAAACCTTTTGTTTTTTCTCTCCATGGCTGTAATTGTCGAATTGGTCCGCTCCAAACGTTGAGATGTTAGGTTTTGTTCCACCGGCTCCAATGGCTATGGTATAGAGAGACATGTAGAAGAATGCTATTTGTAAAGAGGATGCCTTGTTGCATACCCCGTTTACGCATGTCGGTCTTAAGGATTTTACCGTTACCGCCATTGTTAAGAGAATCATCCCCTGCAAACAAAACATGATCTACATCTCATGATTTCTAGACATTGTGTTATAATTTAATTTGTGTGTTTTGAATCATCTCCGAGGTTTAAATCCAAATTCCTTGTAAATTGTTAATCTAAACATAAGAACTTTTTAATTGTGTTTACATTGTATAAAATTGATAAAATATTCTAAAAAGATAAATAATACATTTTAATACGTATGTCATTTGAAACAGTACGTATGAAATCTTAGCAAGTACGTGCAATTGAAAAGGTGGAAGGCACTTCATGAGTCATGTCTCAATATTCAATAGACAACGAATCACTGGTTATTGAGTTTTTCTTTATATATGTCATAAGAAGATGTGATCTAACAAAATGTCATTTCTTAATTTGGTTTTCGTCTTATTTTCTATAGATGTCGATAAGATATGTGTATACTAAACCAATAAAAAAGAAGTAAAGTGGAAATTGTGGGTCCTCTTGAATATGTGCGGAAAACAACGTATGATACGTATCCATTTTTGAAGGATCAACGTAAACCAAATCTTAAAACTAAAATGACATGAAGTAAGGGTGGCTTAAATTCTGACACGTCGTAGACATTTTAGACGCAGAGAAACGCGTTCGAGCTGAAGCCTGAGGTGCCAATTGCCAAATGATCAGCAGAAAAGTGTTCTAGACTTTTATAAGAAATAAGTAGATTTGTATTATTGTATATATATTTTTTTTCAACCATATGAAATAAGTAGATTTTTTTTTTTTTTTTTCGTCAATGAAATAAGTAGATTTGTAACTGTCTTCTAGCGACAACAGGTGAAAATTTCGACCTACATGTCACATCAGTGCCGTCAAATAGCCGTCAAGCTGATGTAAAAACCACCATTTGCTATATAACTTTCGTGGGAAAACAAACTTTGCCTTCGTTTTTTTCATAATAATGGTTACCTTTGCATACATAGTTTTAATTATTGTTTTTTAACGTCTGGAATTCATTGTAATAGTAAAAATAAAGGTCCGGAAGTGATAGATATGGGGATGACCCGAAATGAAAAGAGCATATATAGTTTTATCTTAAAACTGCATAGTTTAAATTTAGAGATTGCCTTATAAAGTGCTACATATACTACATATATAGATAGTATATTTAAATTAATTTGTATTATTGTATATACTGCTCATTCTTTTTTTTGTGCTAAATATACTGCTCATTCTTAAATTAAAATTTGTGTAATAGACGATCTATGTTATGCTTTTTCAAGATATATAGTTTAAATTTTCATTTATGCAAAAATCTGAATAAGAGAATACTCTGAAGTCTGATCTGATCCTTCTATATATGCATATAGTCATTTTTTTTGGGTGGGCCTATTCTCTATATGATATACTTTTTGTGCTAACTACAAGATATATATCCACTTCAACAGAATCCACGCTATATATTAATATTATCGTCAAATATACCTAGTCGAATAAATTAAAAACCCAAAATTATATTTTTGTGTGGCAGTGTCTTCTTGGGATAGTTCACGGACCATATCTGATCGTACGTCCAAAACGCGACAAACACACATCTCTATTACTTCATCATGACAAACTAAAATAATTTTTTTTAAAAGTATATAAAAATTGGCAGGAAAATCAGAAAAGGACCCTTATTAAGAGAAATAAAACTATAACATTGGTGAGCATTAAAATAAATCACGTAAGAAATTTGGGAAAAATTAAACTTTAATTAATCTCAGGTTAACAAAAGAGAAAAACTTTACTTGTAATAACTTCATTTTTTTTGTTTTGAAAAGTTGTTTGGGTCAGTTGTGATTTCTTAAATGACCTTTTCTCTTCTGAAAACTAAATTGTAAAATTGTTGCCATCTAGTTCAGTTAATTTAATTCACATTTTATCCACAAAAAAAACAAAGAAGAAGAGATGGTATAAATACCAGGACGTAGATGAGAGAGGAGGCAGTAAAAGTCCAGAAACGACCGATGTATGAATCAGCGATGTAAGCTCCGACAATCGGAGTGATCCAAACGGCACCAGACCAATTATTCACATTTCTAACCGAAGAGATCGTGTCTTCGTGAAGTCTTGTTGTCAGATAATTCACCAAGTTTGAAGCTATTCCATAAAACGCCATCCGCTCAAACGCTTCATACCCTTCTCACACACACACACACAGAGACCAGACAACATAAAGCTTGTAAATCAATGAAACAGAAGCACTAAATAGCTTTTTAATCCATTAAACTGATATTCAACTGGTATAAGTGCTTGATGAATATAATGAGTTAAGACTACTAAAGTACCGAGAAGGAAAGAGCAAGCTTTCCAACGCCCGGTCCTGGACGCGAGGACGGGACGGCCCTGGAGGTCGACGGTGCCATCTTGTGTGTAAAGTTTTGCAGCCTCCATTAGTCTTTGTTTAAAACAAAAAAAATATTAGAAAATTAGATGTTTTTTTTTTGGGATATTTTTGGTAATGTTGTGGAAATTGAAAGAGCTATGAGAGGTCAGGTCTGTGAAGAGACTAAAGGGAAATAGTTTAAGGTTGCATTGTGTTTCTTTTTTTATTAGTGGGATCTGAAAAAAAAAAACAAGGTCTTAAAAGTTGAGCTTAGCTTAGCTATTGTCTTACTCTTTACAAGATCAAGTATGTGATATATATAACGCCACCGCTAGATTTTTTGTTTCCTTTTCATTAATGTCGCCATCATCATCACCTTGGTCATGTAACCACCATAATCATCATTTTCATCATCGTCACATTATAAACCTTCGGATGGCATTTACAATTTTTAATTGGTTCATTTTGTATTATGATTTGAAATATTGTAGAAAATTACAAAAAAAAAAAAGGTCATCTATATATTGAGCCGAAAATTTCTGGTCAACAACAGGTAGCGATGATGAGCCCGAAAAAAGTCGTATATATATTAAACTATGCCATTCTGTCACAAAAGGAAAAAAACTTAATAAACCATACGAAATATTATTTTTACTGTATAAAAGAATTCACTACTTTTTTTATGCCGTATGCTATTTCGATGCTAAATATATTTAGCGTATTAATTAAATATGAAATATTCATTATTTGTGTGAAGAGTCTACATGATCCAAGTTGTTCAAGTTTCCTAATTCTGTAAAAGAATGTACGGTATGAGCTTCTTCAGCTTCATCAGAAATACAACCAAACATCTTAAATACCGCACGTGCACACTATCTAAGACGCACATGGAAAAGATATATGCAGAACTGGGCTGGATTTGTACGAAGTAAAAAGGAAATATAGTTTCTTTATTTCTAGTTTTCATATAAGTTAAGAAAGAATGTTGAAATAGTCCATTCGGGTTTCAAGTTGATCTGTTTGTGACGAGAATCCGGATATTCTCCTCACAAAGCGACTATATGTATGACCTTTCTAATTTGCCGATTTTCACAGTTCATGACAGATCGATCTAAAGTAACATTTCGGAGACATTCCATGCTGTTTGAAACATGAACAACAAAAAACTTGCAGTGAAAATCAAAAGCGATTGTGGTCCAAATAAAGACGCGTTTGATGCATCCAATAGAATGGGAACGACAGGGGGAGAAAATCGGTGGTCCAAAAAGCTTTTGATATCTTGACCCCGCCTTAATTAGGACCTAGCTAGGCCTTGATGGCCCTTTGTCTTTACAAAGAGAGAAAGGGAAACATGCATGGAACTTGGTGAGGCATTCTCAATAAATATGTGCATCTAACACCTTAATATATATCATTGCTATATCAACATTACATTTTAATTTTTCAAAGTGAATTTTAGCAACAAATCCTATTTTACCATTTACCTTAATCTAATACAATCGTTATAGCTAATTAACAGTGTTTAAAATATGGGTATATATATTCAAGTAACTTTATATGCTGAAGCAAATTTAAAAACGAAACTCTTACGAAACGAATAAAATATCTATTTGTATTGTTTACATCGTGAAATAATAATAGTCCCAAGAAAATGCAAATAGATATTTGCAAAATGACGAAAATGTTTGGTTGTTTGATGAGCTCAGATATTATGGAGCGTGAGATGCTGAGAACAACACGTAACAAACATAACCAAAGAAGGAATGGAAAAAAATGGTTTGAACCATTTTTGAAATTTGACTTTACCGTGAAAGACTGCCCTATACAATGACATTGGGTCCAAAATCCTAACAATGAAACCATGATTGTTTTATTTCGAAGCGATATAACTTTAATTTTCTTTCTTTTCCTCATTAGTATCATTTTCTTATTTGGGTTGTAAAACCCATGAAACATGGTCTATATGTTGAAATGGACATTAAGTTAGCAGAAAGTATGTGAGTTTTACATAATTAAGTTTCATGAAACGTAACATAAACTTTTAAGTTCACAATTCCGGGAAATTCAACATTTCCAGCGATACTGAATCTTTTCATGACCCGGTCCCGCAGAAATCTTATGCCGTCGGGGTTTACAGCGACTGTGAACAATCCCCAAAAACAAGTCCAGAAACACCCGAAAAGACCCGAGACGGTTTGGTAGCAATTGATCAAGAGTCGTGATGATAGAGCAAACAGTACAAAAGAGAGTAAATGATCAAAAAAGAAGTGCACGAGGGCTAAGGATACGAATTGAAAACGATTTGACAGGCTTGCTCTCGTTGGCTACATATTACAACTTGCAGAGAGTTGAAACATAAGCTTGAGGTAACTTTAGCTTACCTATTAAGATATCTATGAGAAGGACACTGAGAGAAATTCAAGGGTCAAACATATAACCACTAATTAATAGGAAAAGATTCTTTCTCACTTCACATTACTCTATACTTCTCTTGACTACAACAGAGTCAGTGGCAAAGTGGTACATACTGTTAAAACTGTTGAAGATAATGTTTCCTACAGATGACTCGACAGGACCTTGTTGGTTCCACCATTCAAAGGTTCCTAAGCTTTCAATTATTATGGCTCTGCTTCTGTCATTTCATGTGTATCAACATCCATCTACACAAAGGTGGATATGCGTGTTTTAATGGGCCAATGAAACAGAGCCCATCACGAAACTTTGCTTGTGGACCACTCTCTATCTTTTTTAGGGTGAGAAAATGAAATTTTACGTACTCTAGCTAGTCTATGTCGCTCCGTCGCTGCTAGATGTTACCTCAACTTCTTGCAGCTCAAATATCAACCTCATTGCTGCTTGATAATCTGTTGCCTTACGCGCGCTTTTCGGTTTGCTGCATCTGAAATTTCGAAGATAAACGCAGGGCCGGTCTAACGTTATCGCATACCCTGATTGAGATTAGAAATTGTGTCCTTAACCGTTAAATTATTAATAATACTTAACCGTTCAACAACATATTTTTCAAAACGTATTATTAAAACATGAATTGCTCCCTTTGACATATGATCTTCTAGAAAAAGTAAAATAATTGTGCCTAATAATCTAAAGAAAAAGGTTTAGAATAATGGTTTAAGAGTTGTGCCCCAAAAAAAAAAAGAAGGAACCCAGCAAGCCATAACTTAAAAGTTTTAACTTGACATAATTAAATCAAATTATTATACCATAAATGTTTTGGCCCTAAGCCATGGCTTACATTTGCTTATGCCTAACGGTAGCCAAAGATAGATTTAGGAGGAAGAATTCATATACCACACTAGTCAAAAACAATTTGAACCATTTTAGGGTCTACGGGAAAATGTTGTCATACATTATCAGAGTATTGAGTGATTTCAGTCAAGGGAATGATGTGAGATGATTCAGATTGGAAAACTATATATTAAACCTTTTATTTTATAATCCACTTAGCTTGTTTAATTTCAAAAATCCACATATTTGATCAGAGAATCTAAAAATCTCATCTAGATTGTTTAATGCAAAATCAAATTTTAATTCACCCAAAATCATAAAAGAAAACTCATTAAAAAGTCAAATTATCTCAAGTTATTAATGTATTTTTTTAATTAATTATTTTCATTTAGACCGACTTGTTTTAAGAAGATAACAAAAGAAAGAGAATTTAGATTATAAAACCCTACAAGCGTGACAGAGTCGTCTCCGTGGCGGCGGGAGCTGAAATCGATATCAGCCGTTGAGTTAGAAGAGAAGAGTTTCTTCAATTCAGCCGTAACTTTATCTTCGATTATTTCGGTACTCCAACTTTTCTCAATGCTCAGAGCATTATTAAGTATTCTGCAAAATCTCTCTGTCAGTTAAAGTTATCTCTTTTTTGCTAAATAAAGTTAGTTAAACTTTAGTTTATATACACGTGTAATATGACTGGCTGCTGATGAACTTGAATTATTGTATAAAGCTAGTAACGTTTACGAAATCTCCAAATCACAATCAGGTTGTACGTATTATTTGGAATTTGCAATGGCAACACAGAGCAACAAAGAGGTTTTCTTGGGTGGATTAAAGAACCTCTTAAAAGAAAAATGGCAAACCGATGTACTCCTCAAGCCAGGAGACAGTGAGGGTTCAGCTATCTCCGCCCACAAACTTTTTCTGGTTTTATCTTGCTTCTTGCTATCTCTCTTTTATCTATCATCATAGAACCCAGGAAACAGTAATTCTCTTATATATATCCGCAACATGTATGGAATTTGAATAGGCAGGAAGATCAATGGTGTTTAAGAAGCTGATGGAATCAGACGAGTTCAAGGCTTCATCTAAGGTAGAGACAGTCACTCTCTCCGAGATGAAACACGAAGAAGTTGAGGCTTTAGTTGAGTTCATGTACAGCGTTGATGGCTCCATTTCTTCTGATAGTCTCAGGAAACATGTTCGGTCACTCTATCTTGCAGCTGACAAATACGAGATTCCACATCTACGTGACCTGTGTAGGAACCAGCTTATATCATCTCTTAATTCGTCGAACGCTCTTAGCACCCTTGAGCTTGCCCAAATCCCCTTTGACAAAGCCCTTCACGATGCGGCCTTCACTACTATCGTAAGCAATTTAAGGATAATTGCTAGCTCTGCTGAGTTCAAGTTGTTTGTCGTTAACCACCCAAATCTTTCCGTGGAGACAATAAAGGCTTTTTTTACTTCAGTGGGTGGTAACGGATACTGTCTTAACTGTGGGTGGTAACGGATACGGATAAATAGGGGTGTAGCTTTTGTTGTTTCACTTTGACAAACCATTAGTTGAGAGTTTTGTTTGTTGCACTTCATCCGCTATGAATCATCAATGCTCTTACTTGAAGTGATTTGATTAATTGATTGTTAATGCTCTTTCCTTGACATACATGTGGAATGTTTATATAGTCTGCAAGATCTGACGTGTTACACAAGATGCTGGAGTCTGATGAATGTAAGGCTTCGTCTGGGGTGGACACTATCACTCTTTCGGAGCTGAAACATGAAGAGTTAGAGGCTTTTAGAGAGTCTAATCAGACTCCAGCATCTTCTGAAACAATTAAAGAGATGTTATTTGTTAATTTTTTAATATGATTTTGGAAGCTTAATAAGTGCCAGTATACGATCACCATCACGACCATGCTGTTATAAATATTTGGACAAAAGCTTATCAAATGTTGGATGAGATATTGCATCGGTGATTAGGTAGGGATGATAACACAGAACAACCTTGAAATTTCTTGGGTGCGTTTGCAAAGGTCTTTAATGAACAATGGCAAGTAGATGTAGGTATCAAGGCAGGAGACAGACAGTGATGAGAGTGCAGCTATCTCCGCCCACAAACTTGTTTTGGTCTTTTATTCTTCTCTCTTGTCATTTATTTATCATCATCCGAGTCAAAATTATATATGCATGCTTATGTTTAGTTATTGGCAAATGATACTTCCTCAACACATGTATTTATGGACGACTGTTTATAGGCGGCGGCGCGGCGCGATCAGAGGTTTTAAGAAAATGCTGGAATCAGACAAGTTCAAAGCTATGGTTGGGGAGATCGAGACAGTAACTCTTCCGGAGCTGAAACAAGAGGAGTTAGAGGCTTTAAGTTGAGTCCATCTACAACAATCGCTCTGTGCTTTCTGAAAAAGAGAAGAAACATACTCAGTCACTTAATAATTTAAGAATTTTAATTATTTTTCTAAAAATTTACGATTTATTATTAATAATTAATAAAAAAGTATATAAAACTTAAAAAATCCATCTTTTTTAAAACACAAAATTTTTTAAAAACATTTATTTTTTGAAAACAGAGGCGGTATATCTGATACATTAAAAATACTTCTATGTTGGTTTAGTTTGATTTGTTATGTTCAGTTTCTAGTTTTGCAAGATATTAAAGAGGATCGTTTGATATTTATTTTTAAAAATTGCTTTCCATTTTGGCACTGTTATTAGACCCGGACCGGACTAGTATAACCTGCCGGTATTAATTATTGAAGCGGCGGATGACAGTTCAATTAGATAAACCCGATAAGTTTGTTACAGCCTTACAGGGTTAGAACTTAGAAGAGACATATCGCAGTTCGCCTGAAAGATGGATCTGTTTCGGGCTCTGCTTGGCTTTACAACATGTGAAACTAAGAAGCAATGTAGTAACTTTTGGCTTTTCCTTTTTTTTTTAACATATAACAAACCCACTTAAACACTGTCGTTTGTACTCTAAACGTGTCGTATATTGGCTATTGTTTCCTACATAATTACAGCCAATAAATGTTCTGACATCGAGTCTAAGTGAAATACGGTTGTGCATCTATTCTGGTAATAGGATGTAGGGACAAAACTGTATATACGAAAGTTAAATAGTGTCACAAACCGTTAACGTATGTATAGCTAATTTCTGTCCGCTTTAACTGCAAATATTCAACAAACAAACGTAGTTACATAAAAAATGGTTGTTAAACTTGCGATTCCAATTTTCTTTCTTTTTTTATCAAACCCGTGTTTCTTTTAGTTATTTTAATTTATAAAAAAAGAAGAAGAGATGTTGCAAATTGTTACTCAAATTTTATTTCCCAGTTTTATGCAAAGACAGACATATTGTTACGTACTCAAGGTCGGCTCAATATTTTCATGGGCTCTTAGCCAAAAATCTTTTTTATTCCTTTACAATTTTTTTTATAAAATTTTTTTCTGAATATTTTTATTAGATACTATTGTAAATAAAACAAAAATATATACATATAAAAGAAATTTTGGATCCTTTTTAACTTTTTATATATAAAAATATATTTTTATAAAAAACCGAGACTTATAAATTACTAAGATTTAGGAGGATATGGACTGGAATTCTAAGGCATCTTTCGCACCTATTATTTCTTCTCCGAATTAGTCACTTCCCCGAATTAGTCACTGTACGTAGTTTTAGACTAAAAAAATTATTTTTTCATTTCTGAAAACAGAAATTGTATGTTGTTTATGATAATTTTAATTCTATGTTTTAATTCACTGTGGATTCAATTTTAGTTTCTTTTTTTCTATTCTCAAATATCTAAAAAAAATTACAGTTTATTCAATTTCAAATCAATTTCTTTGTTCGATTGGCGAATAGAATCAGCCCGGCTATCCAGATTGAGAAGCACTAATCTAATATATCCCTTATCAATTATCAATTCTAGTGTAAATCAAATTATCACAATCTCGTCTTTGTTTGCAATCAGATTATCAGACCTAGCTAACCATTGGTTAAGTGAAGAATGAATCGTGGGGCGAACGTGTAGATGCATGTTTGATTATATTTGTACGTTTTACTTTCCAGGTTTTCTGGAGTTATTTTACTCACGTGAACAAACATGTGTGTCTTCTTCTGTGGTAGAAACTAAGCTCTCTAATATCATCTGATCAAATCCGAAATTCAAAAACAACGCCGAGCGTTTTCGATTTCCTGATATCCGAATTTTAAAAGAACAATCTTTAAACCCACAAAGGCAAAAAAAAAACTGTTTGAGTTGATATGTATACTTTGAATATGTATTTTCTATTGCTTATGTCAAATAAATAGAAACATACAATTGAATTTTCTTCATGATCCCTTTTTTGGGGAAAGTTTATGGGCTACAAGATGAACATAAGAAGAAGAGGAAAAAAAAGGCAGAATTACTATAGAAATGGTGTTATTATATTTTTGTATAATAAGAAATAAATAAAGAGAATTAAAGAAAAAGTGGGTCAATCTAGCTCTGTGGATCATTGCTTTCACCCCAGCTTCTGATTGCATCAGTCACTGCCTGTTTCACTGCTTCAGCATCCATACTTTCTCCATCTTCATTCTGCAATTAGTAGAGGTGACGTAATCAGCAAATAATTTGTATTTGCCAGCACTCACATATAGACATAGACAGCACATGTTTTATATTTTGTATCCGTGTGTGTTAAGATTGCCCCCTTTATTTTATAATCTACTATGATTTTAAAACTTTCGCCAGCAAAAGCAAAAGTATTCATATTTGTAAGTGAAACCAGATAAGAATTCATAACAACATATGATGACACTATCGCAACATCAGCTCGATTGTATTAAGTACTTCATTCAAACACTGTTCAAAACATATATCCAGGCAAATAGTTATAACTACGATATAGAATTAATGTATATAGATATATGTCTATGTGATGATTTGCTAATTACCTCGACTCCCATGGCATGCAAACTAAAGGAGTCGGTACATGAAACCCTAGCTTCGAGAACGTTAAGCCCGATATCCTCAAAGGCTTCTAATACCGAAACAAGCATGCCTGGCTGATTCTTCCCTGAGAATACATTTATCATAAAACCCTTTTCTAGGGTTTCCACTGTTACCTAAAAATAAATTGCCCAATCAAAACCTCTTAGTGAATCTCTCACATTCACTTACGTACTTATGTATATAATGGTTCCAAAGTATATATGTTTGAGATTATTTATACCATTGGTGTGGTGGGATCCGTGGGCTCGCTTGAAGATTGCTCTGCGGTAGTGTCTTCCTTGAATCTTTCGACTTTCTGCTTAAGCTTTTGGATATATTTCGATGCATCCATTATGATCGATGTTTCGCTTTCCTGTCATAAAAAACACGTGTGAACGGACACATTAGTAGCATATACATCATCCCAAAATATATTAACTAAAGGTGTAGCAAAAAAAAGAAAAAAGATTCGTCTCCAATTCATCGATCGATCATGATTGGCCCATATGTCTTGTTTGCAACAATATGCTTTCTTCTATATATGTTTAGAAGACGATAAATTGATTACCCAAGAAAAAAAGAAAGGGAAATAGGAATATATCGCAGATCCAAAGGGATTCAAATTAACATCAAAATAATGGAAAATGATCTTAAGGGACGAAATTGTGATTGAGTGAAAATAGCTATATATATAGATGGAGTAAGGCTGGGTGCGAGTGTGTGTGCATGTGCGTGTTCATAACGGGATTTACATGCGTATATACATATAGAAAATGATTGCGTTTATCTCCATCGGATACAATAAAAAAGAAGAGAGAGGGTGATTATTAATTACAGCATGAGAATTAGTGATTGAACGAAGCAACTGAAACTTCTCTTGCAGAGAACCTCTCTTCTGTTCCCTTGAAACCATTCTTCTATGCTTAATTTTATCAGCCTCTTCCCTTCGTATCGAGCTTTCTTGATTGATTTCTACTCTCTTCTATATAGAGGAACTATGTATGTATATGCAATATATATATATATATATATGAGAAGAAGTAAGCAGAGATCTTAGATTAAATTGTTTATAGGATCCTCTCCTCTCTCACATGTCTGCCTTAGTCTCTCTTGATCGCTACAAAATATAATATACGGACAACTCCGATTTGTATCTCGTGAATTACTTGCTTGCCTCTATGTCTCAATATACGATATCCTATTTAATATTCGACCCTATTTTTATTTTGTTTTCTTCTATAATTACATATCTTATAGTGATTAATTTACGATATATATATATATATCATTTTATTTTAAAAGTATTTAATTTACATAATCATATGATCATCTAAATACGTATAAATTATATACGTGTACATACCCTTAACTAAACTTGATCATTGTAAATTAATCACTATATATGTTTATATTTTTTTAGAAAGATCACTATGTTTTTAATGGCGGTAAACTCTCGCTGTGATGAAAATATGCTACCTTCGACCATATTACATACTTTTTTAATTATTTATGGGTTTTATTTTCCTCTTTGTCTCCATTATATTCTAACGCCTCCAAGCAAAATCACGATAATTGATTACAACTATAGCCAGCTTTGAAATTTTGGAAACGATAAAGATATATAATTACAAAAATCCATTTAAATACTTAATGATATGATATACTATTCCAATCCGTGTAATAAGTAATGATATAAAAAGTGGACTTTATCAGGTATATATTATCTGGCTAGTCATTCAGCTATAAATTATAACTCAAAGTGAATGCATTCACTCTTTTCTGTTGGCACATCATATATTGATATATCTAAAATAAATTGCGTAAGTAGCAAAAAGACATGATCATCATCTCTCTTTTGGATGCAATTTCTATTCAATCGCGAATTATAGAGATGCAAGTACCATTTACATCCAATTCGTTATGATCATTGCAACAACAAGAAAAAATCATTTGAACTTGGGTTGACTAGATTCCCGTTATATATATGCAATACTATGAATAATGTTAATAGGATACTTGAAGCGAGAATGAAAGTAAAAAAATAAAATAAAATAAAAAGAAAGGCGAGAAAGGGAATGATGAGCTCGTGATATATGGGGGAGGAACTAATATTGTATAATCAATTTTTTCTTTTAAGAAAATAAAAGTTTGGGAGCATCGAAAGAAGTGAAGGAGAGGATAAAAGCAAACAAAAGAATGTTAGTTGTGATTTTGGAATGCCTCCAAACACTCCTCACGGGGATCTTTATGAACACAAACCCACACGTATACCCTCCTCTCTCTCCCCCTATTCCTCATCTCTCCTTGTCTTCTCTATCGTTCTCTATCGTTATTTCTCTCTCTATAGCTATATATATACGTATATGCATGCCGTATACACTACGTATAACTGCATTCTGCATCTCGTTAATTTAATATATATATATA